>RXPK01004471.1:0-49350 GCA_004143645.1 Protaetia brevitarsis
ATCTTTTCGCTGTTTTTAGACATACCAATCAATATTTTAAATTGATAAAGAGATTTTTGAAAACAGTATTTAAATGCGCCAACGTTTTATTTTTTCTTTTTTTTATTTTCTTTGGTTCTAATTGAGCTTCCAAAAAGGAAAATAAAAAAGTGGTCAAGGGCGACGGTTCAGCCGTCCTTACTAAAAACTAAAACATTTTTTTTCATTTCTTTCTGATAGCAAATTAGCGTCGAAAGAGGAAAATGCGTTTTCTCTTTGATCTCGTCCGCCGGGACAACCATAACTAGGACGGCAGCATACTCGTCGTCGATTAGTGCGCTTAACAGAAATGATACCGGTTCGAGTAATCAGATCTTTTCAAAAACATTAGTTAGTCTGTCATAATTGAACTTGAATGTATTAGGGTAAAAACTATTTCATCTGGTTTTTATTAGAAAAATCAAAATTAAAATGCAAATTAAAAGATACTATCAGTAATTTTATTTGATTTACTAATGCTACAAAGAATACTATTAATTCAGAAATATATAATTATAGCACTAATAATTAATTCCGTACAATCAATCAGTAGAATCAGTGACTTATTTTGTAAATTGAGTAAACTGCTGTTTTCCGAAAACTGAATTATTTCGAGTATGCACAAATGTGAACAGCATTTGTAGAACATGTGATTGCAGGAATAAACCTCAAGCGATAGTCAGATCGAAAAGAAAAGATTACCTCTTGTTTTTTTTGAAATGGTATGAATTGTTTGCCTTCTATATTACATGTGCCAAAATCAATTGCTAAGATTGTCTAGAGTATTCGCTACGTTTCATTGAGTGTTATTCTATATCTGTATCTATGATTTTAACTTCCTATAGGGTAAAACTTGTGATAAATGAGTCAGGGTGCCACACACTGTCACACAAACATACAAATCTCACTCAACACACACACACAGACATCGCACACCTGTAGTCAAGTACCTCTAAAGTTTTTTCTCTGGAACTGACTTAGCACTGCAGTTATTGCATGAAGAATATTTACTTTCTTACAAGTAGCAAACCGCATTATCTAAAAATGGATAAAAGATACTCGTCAAAAGGCGAAAGCATCTTCGTATCAGCGCGAAAAGAAAAAAAGGCTTCTAAGATTTAATATTCTATTGTACAAAATGTAAGTTCCATATTTACTTACCTAGACATTTTATTACTTTTGCATTGCGTATTTCAGTGTGCACAAAAATCCAAAAATAAATTCTAGGGGCGGTCAATATAAATGACTATGATACAAAGTATGTAATCTAAGCAGATATAAAAGAAATTGTAATTTATAGGTACATTACACCCAGTCAAAAAAATGGCTGTATGCATTTTTTTTATTTGCATTTTATTGATGTTCTGTTTCGTAATACCATTGGCATCAAGGAAATTATTGAAGTGGTTTAGTATTTATAATTATGCTCGTTAATAAAAAGTAGATACATTATCTATTATTAACATTTACACATTTTAAGAATTTCCACTTATTTAAAACATAGGTAGGAAGTAGGTTGGGTTGTGTAAAAATACACAAAAAGAACAGTACTGAAAGCAGAATTGAATATCCTTATATTTATGCCTTACGTGATGCCATAGCAGACCATCTGTATGTAGATACGTCCTCAAAACAAACATCGGTCTGTGCGTTAGGTTACGATAGAAGCCGGCGGCCTGTCGGCATTTGATGGAAAAAAGAAAAATGAATATTTCTGTTTCGGGCGTTATTATTAGTCCAAATTCCAAAATTAAAAAAGTTTTGTCATTAAGACATTGGTCTTCACATGCGCCGTTGAGCCGATTTTAGAAATTATTTTTTAATAACAAACTTTACAACATTTAAAAATTTAAAATACATAGAAAATAAAAAAAATTAAAACGTGGGCGCAAATTCAAACATTATTTAAGACAAATACATTTTAAAATTTCAAAATCGGTCGTACCGTTTTCCCAAAAAGCGCGGAATACTTGTCCGATATATTTATCTCTGTCGCACACTTGGACCTCCAGATTCGCCTTAATTTGCGTGGTAATTGAGGGTGCACAGAAGACCATCATATGAAGTTGTTTATTTCTAATTTTATTTTACTGTAATGATGGCAAAACAAGGCTTTTTCTGTGCAGGAGTAGCGTCGGGAATCAATTTTATTTATTTTTTTATTCGTAAGAAAAGTTACAAATTACCGTGGCGGTTGTGAGTTATGAAAGAGGGTGGGACAATTAAGAACTTGCATATTTTTTGTGTACATTAAATCCTTCTCT
Organism: Protaetia brevitarsis; assembly: GCA_004143645.1. Lineage (NCBI taxonomy): Eukaryota > Metazoa > Arthropoda > Insecta > Coleoptera > Scarabaeidae > Protaetia > Protaetia brevitarsis. The sequence continues at coordinate 2,283 of RXPK01004471.1, forward strand.
ATTTTTCATGCTGGAAAAAACAGTCTATGACTTTGTTGAAAATGCGTTCAGGTCGAATTTCTGACATTATGCTTCTCAGAAAACTTTAATGCGTTTGAGGTGAAAAACATCGTCACATACTGCTGGTCGACATGGTGTACAAAGATAATACTCCTACAGTTATTATGTTCCGTCAAAACGTGTCAATTGTGTGTTATGAACACCTAAAAGTGGCCAAAACACCACCACACCTACGTCACACATGTCATCGGCTCAATAAATTACTGAAAGTTCACTTTTCAATTTTACGGCTGTCCAACATAAGATAAATTTCGCAGTTTTTGTTACACATAATTAACCGACGCAAAATATGACGATTTTTTTTCCACATCTTCGTTGTACTTAATTTTAATGTCGGCAAAATAAAGTACTCTCTAAATATTCACATATGTACACTTTGCCTAGAACATTAAAATCCACGCATGCATTCATGTGAGACAACGAATTTCGTGTTTCTCTGCCCTTTCTGCGATATGCTTTAAACATTTTAACGCTTGTTTATTCACGCAAAACTAACTTTTCATAAGGATTAAGCAGATAAAACAAAATATTTTATTTCTTAGTGAACATCTGCACACGGCCTTGCTTTCTTCTTAATTAAAAATTTTTCCTCAAATGAGAAGCGGGTTTCTTTTACAGATTTTGCGCTCAAATGCATTTTTTCATTGCGCTACTACCCCACACGTTCAGCTTTATAACATTTTTATTTTATGTCGCATAGTCACTAAATGAGTTTCCTTGCTTGATACCACCCACGATAAGTAAGCAGTAGCCAAAAATATAAGATTAGATGACGGATAGACCAGTGCGCATCCAAAATTTTGACATCATTTCAGCAGTTTAGGTTCTTCATATACATATTTTGAAATAAAAATCCAGATTCAAGAACAAACCTATATGTCGTCGTCGTCAAGTCAAAAGCTGCTATTTGGTTTTTTCCTCAAAATCAGATATATGTTTAATATCCCAGATTTAGACCCCATACACCTCCCTATACTGTCAGCTTTGTGATAATGTACGCGATTACCATAATATTTTAGCTTGAAATATCTGTTATGTAGTCAGAAAATATGCCATGGGAAACTATACTATCCACAAGGCAGAAAAGTTAACCGCGCTTCCTACATCTCGAAAACTACCATGTGAGTCATTCCTCACAGTCTGAGCGGCTGAAAAATTTAGACTTATGAATATATTCGTACGTGGATTATGTTTCCATTACGGGGTTTTTTGGTAGTTGTTTCGTTTCTCAGCTTTTCAAATTCAATTAAACCAGTTGATTATATTTTAAGGAACATTTCAGTTTTTACCAGAGTGTACCCATCTATTTAAGGGTAAATATAAGTCGTTTAAAAATTACTATTCTTCTCAAATCTAACCTTGAAATATTTGAACTAAGAAGGCTCGTAAGGAAAGGCTGTTTTGGAATATAAGCATCACAGTTAAAAGCATTTTTTGAATCATTTTTAATTTGGATCGAATTGTTTTTGTTAAATTATATTTACCTTTACTGCCAAAGCCAATAATATTTCAGTTTCATTGTGCCACTTTACAAAGACCTCTTTTCACAAAGAAAATTAGAAAAAGAAAGTTCGTTCACTTTCAGGAGGTAAAACTTGCACTGTCTATAGAATATCATAGAATTTACGATTCCCTTTTATATAAGTACACACACAATAGTTATGTTGATACGAGTTAAAACAATATTTTTGGTCAAAATAAAGCGTGTTTTTCTAATTTGAATGTGTTTTATTTTTGTTTTATCAACTGCTATGTGACATTTTTAAAAAGCAAAATCTGCTATCTTCCATATTCATAGTCCAGGCAAAATCTTAAGGAAAAGTACGACTTACGTAAGAAAACCTTACACCTTAAACAACTTTCTATTAGGAATTAGTAACACGCTATAAAATTTGTTCTTTTCAATCCTTTATTTTAAAATCACTGTCGACCGGTTTCGGCTTATGCCATCTTCTAGACACAGTACGTCTCAAAAGAACTAGAAGCTACGTGACATCCTCTACGAAGATGGCATAAGCCGAAACCGGTCGACAGTGATTTTAAAATAAAGGATTGTAAAGAACAAATTTTATAGCGTATTACTAATTCCATATATACCACCAATCTAAAAAGTTCCAATAACTGTAACTTTCTATTTCATAGTCATAATATCGACTCACTTCGGCTATTCTCCGACGATAAGGATGCTTCCTGTGGAATTGATGAATAGAAGTCTATTAAATGACATTGCCATAAAATCAGCTGCGTACCACATTGACTAGCTTCACATGTACTTATCTTCTATATTTATATACATATATGTTTAGATATTAATAAAAAAAAGGATTGGAACACGAACTTTTGCCTTTTGATTTAATTCAATTTCAACATTCTATATTTATATGTATTTTGTTTGTTGTTGACAGTTTACGACTGTTAAAAATTTGTGTAAACTAATTAGATAGACCATAATATAAAGTATTTTTAAATTTGAAACTCCAATTATTTGCGCAATAAGACTCAAAAGATCCTTTTTTTTTTTTCTATTTCAAATCATTTTTCCAGTTTGATTACCAAGATTTGCTAATGTAAATATTTTGTCGTACTTCATACAAACCGTCTTGTCTTTTTTAGCCAAGCACAGTTAAAAGTTTTTGAATGATGCGGATAAACCTCGAATCTGCTGTATCAACTATACTGTATGTTATAGGCAAATACAATATAAATACGTTTACTAGCATAATATTTGGTAATACAATGTTGTAGGACTTTCACAAAAATTTACTTACCTACCTTGAAACTGTATATCAGTGACAAAAACAGCACAAGAAGTTAATAGTGCAAAAAAAATAACGATATGGGTAAGCCATCAGCATTTTCTATGCTCGGTAATCGTCCGTTAACAAGCGGCAATAAAATGTATGGAATTTGTTTAGAAAACAATACCTCTTTCTAAATTCTGCATTACTATTTCACGGAATTTTTGTGCATCCCTAATATACTGTTTCGGGTTGTCTATTGCTATCATATTTTATATTTATATAATCCAAAAAATCCTCTATATCTGCCATTGCATTCCATTAATTAATTAATAAACGATTAATGACATCCAAAATGAAAACATGTGTCAAATTTATATCAAGTATTCTTTCCTAAGGTATCCTTAAGGTACCTATGGAACCACCTTAAGATTTTCCTTATGTAAGGTAACCTTAAGGAAAAAATGTAGTTTATAAAACAAAAATTTGTATGTCAAGGAGAATCTTAAGGAAAAGTATAGCTCAAGGGAGTACCTGCGGAGGCTACCGTACCTTAAGGTACCTGCGGAGCTACCGTAAGATTTTCCTTATGTAAGGTAACCTTAAGGAAAAAATGTGGTCTATGAAACAAAAATGTTTATGTCAAGGAGAACCCTAAAGAAAAGTATACCTTAAGAAAGCACTATGAATATGGCGGTTAGTGTTCTCAAAATGTTAATATCGATTGAAAATTGAATATATTTAATTGTATTTTCTCACAAATGGTTTAATTTTGCACATTACCGTCTAGCCAATTATTTATGGATTAATATTTAATATAACTGTAAAACTAGAAGACTTAATTAGTTTGTTGCTTCTCCTGTAAAATGTCGTAAAACCCACATAGCAGATTTTAACTTGACAACGACGATGTTTTACATATTCATACACCTACCATGCGGGCCAAGGCGCCGCCTGACTTGGTCAGTCTTGGCTGTTGGTCTTTGACGGCCACTGGACTAGACTAAACTATTTGTTCTGTTTAATATGAAATTAGAACATTCACAAATTCAAAACTTGCGTAACGTACTATTTGTTGGCTTCAAGCATTTTCCCGAAAATCGGATTTTCTTATTAGGTCCACACTTTATTGCTAATAGTTAATAAATTTTATTGTATAACTTCAGTCTTAATAAACAAATCGTATTAAGCACTAGAACATTTACATAAATTCTAGAATTGAATAAAACTTTTCTATCTAAATTACATTAAATAAAAGAGTGGAGAACTTCATCAGATAGTTTTCTGTGCAATCTCAATTATTGCGTAAACTAATACCTACAAACTTAAGTAGATAACAATATTGCCACACGCAAGCTTTTTTCAAGTCCTGCGAATATAGAAATCAAACCACAACATTATAATATTAAGATTTTCGATTAAGAAGAATAAGAAATACGATGAACATCGTTACATATAATTCTGCCGCGAATTTATATACACCTATACAGACTGTCCCACCGAACTGGGTCATTAGATTTTTCTGAACTTCTAGCAGGAATCTGATTTTGAAACATGCAGTGTAGTCATGGCCCACTGTGGTCTATTTAAGGAAAATATTTTCAACTTTATAGCACTTTCGGTATACACACAGGGTGTTGATATCAACTTTCTTATTTTAAATGGAATGGTACAATTTTTATCGGTACAATGAATGTATCGCGTCATTTGCAATTAGTTTACATAAGGGTTCCCTATCCCTGAACTCAACCGTTTTTGAGATATTTGCAATTCTGTTAATTTTTTGACGTTTGCGTTTCAAGTGAAATTAAATAGCTGATGAGGTATCAGATATTTAGTGGTTCTACTAATGTCGATGTAAGTACAAAGAAGTAGGTAGAAAGTATTATGGCAATAATGACCAAATCACGTACAGGGTGTTCGAAAACGCATCTCCAATGTGGATACTTTTAAACCAACAAAACTTTTTTATTTCAAATGGAACATGGTATTTTTTACTACAGCATTGAATGCGGCGTAAAATTCTACATCGATTGACATTAGGATTTGGTATACATAGCATTTATTGCCTAAAATATGACTAATTTCCAAGTTTCGAGTAAATACAATATTTTTTTCTAAAAGCACTGTATATTATTTTTCAGAATGATGTGTTATCTTTTTTTGCAATGTTTGGTTTCCATACCTGAGATATTTATCATTGGAAGTTTTTCAATTATTAGCAAATTTTATGTAATTGTAATTATAAAATATTAATAAGGCATAATTATTATTCAACAGCAAATTACATGTTAATATTTTTGCCTGCTTATTAAATATATCGAAAATAAGTTATATTGGACATTTTCGAAGACTTTTAATAGTTTGCTCCTGATTTATGTTATCTGTCTGTGTCGCTTAATACCTAGTTTAATACAAAAAGCCAAGAGGCTGCATTGTTTTCGGAGAGTCCATGTCAGACGGCTCCCCTACAAAGAAAATACCTGATCTAGTAAGTGAACAATATTTGAAATATTTTGGGTGTATTTAGGATATCTGCTTTACTTTCCCTTTGTATTTTATTTTTTCAGGTTTTTATTCATTGCAAATAAGTGTAGCTGTCTAATCATTGTTACATTCTTCATGAATGTAGAATAAGTCTAAAATGTTATTTGTATATGTCACTTTCAATGTTTTTTCTTATTTCTTTCGATTTACACTATTTTACTTGTTAGAAGAAAATGTGTAAAGGAGTTGACAGCATTAGGACTTACTATAAAAGATATGACTTACTATACTGCATAGGTTTATCACTGTGCAATTTGGTAAATTACCAACAATGGATATCATTTGTTTGTTAGCACATCTCATGGCCTACTAATATCTAATAATTAATGTACGTTCTCTATGACTAAAAGACATTGCTTTCAGTAAGAAACTAGAGATAAGAGAGAAACTTTAGATATGTTAGGCAAATAATATGCAGAGTATTTTGTAGGAAAAAAACTCATTTTATTTGTTTGAAACTTGGAATTTAGGCATATTGTTAGCAATTTTTTGTAAGAAATGCTAATACTTCAACAACTATTAAGAATAGGTATAAACAAACCTTAATATCAATCGATGAAGAATTTTGCGCTGCATTCAATGACCATCTAAATGTGATATTCTGAGATTTCATTTTATTTGAAAGAGTGCAAATGTCAAAAAATCAACGGAAATGAAAGTATCTCAAAAACGGTTAACTTTAAGGATAGGGAACCTTCATGTAAATTAGTTGCAAATGACTCGCCAAATTCATTAGACCGATAAAAATTATACCATTCCATTTAAAATAAGAAAGTTGATATCAACACCCTGTATACCGAAAGTGCTGTAGAGTTGAAAATATTTTCTTTATATAGATCACAGTAGGCCATGTCTACACTGCAAGTTTCAGAATCAAATTTCCACTAGAAGTTCAAAAAAATCGAATGTCTCCAGTTCGGTGGGACAGCCTGTATATGTTCTTTTTTTGGGAAAACATTCCAAAACAAAAGTCACAAAGATATTACACTAGTTACGATGTCAGGAGCGGTAGATGCAGTGGACGTCTTATCAGGCAGTCAAGTAAGCACTGAGATGTAACTAAACGTATTGTAATTGCACATTCGCACATGAACTCTCTAATGCAAAGCATGTTTTAAAAATAAAAGTTCTTTTCTTAACATTCTTTGTATTTTATTTCAAATTTAAAAAAATACAAAGGTCCAGTGTTAAGTCACTTATGCTTTTTGTTTCAATAGTTATTTACATCTTCACTAATGCATTACAACAACAATACCTAAGCGAAGCGAGCGTTTTTTTGTTTTTCTATTTAAGTGCCTATTACTACTCATATTATAATAGCTCTGTTTTGTTTTTTCTTCTCTTTTTGCATTTGCAGGTAGACATTGGAATTGTAACTGAAACATCAAAAATAACTATCTAATCTATCAGGAATTAAATAATTCAAGGCTTGTTTTTTCGTAATTAAGGTTAAATTATGTGAAAAATATGTACCGAAGGATATCATACAAGGCTCTTGTTTATAATCACAATTTTCCGATTTCTCGAATGTGAATCATACAAGGCTGCAAATAGTGTTTCTACGAATAGCTCTTTATCATCTAAACAAGACTTCCTTATTATCTATTCATGTCTCACAACCACATAACTTTATTCTGATTAATAAAGGCATGAATCTTCTCATGCCAGTTTTTCCTTCCCACGCGTGTGCGTTTTAATTAATATAAGCTGCAAATAAATTAACAATAATATGATCAAATAGTAAAAATATTTGCGCCATTAAAATGTTGCTGACTCTTTGTTTGTTTTAAAAGCAGTAATGATGGGATAAAATCGTTAATTTGTAACTCAATCTGATTTGTTTATCTAGAACCCTCTCAGGAGTGTGATAATAATACCTTATTATATAGTGAGAATGCGTGGGTTGGACAAAATTGATTTAAAATTCAGGGTTTTGTTTTTTTGAAAAAACGCTTGGCTACGTCGATTTTTGTTTCTAGCAGGGTTTTTTTTTACTGTAAATTTATATATACAGTGAGGTAGTAAATGCCCCCCCCCTCATGACTTAACTTTTTGGAATGGTATGAGATAGAGCAATGAAACAAAAACCAAGTGAAATTAGAGATAATTTGTGATTTTTTGCCTATAGAGATGCGCACATGGCTTCTGATGTAAAATAGAGGGCGTAGCTATCTTTAAAATTTTAAATAGGAAATAATTTCATTTAGAAGCTCATTTGGAAGATATTTCTATTACTTTTATGGCAATGCAAACAGTTTTACGATTTTCGAAATTTTTACCAACTTATCCAAGATTAATAATTGGAGTACATACTGCTGTGAAGTGATTGTCCAAGCATATAAGTTTAAAGAAATTAAAAATGACAAAATTAATTTAGCTAGCTCAGCAAAAATGAATTTAAAAGGGCGCCAGAGATTCTTATATCTCAGAGAAACTTTCATGAAAAGTAAAAGTGGGCGTTTGAAAAATTTGACTTTCTTTAAAATCCCTAATAATTGAAATGGCTGATTCAAAAATAAAAGAAACTGTAATTTTAAAATGATATTTACAATCATTAAATTTATTGTGTAAAAGAAAAAAGAAAAAAAACATTTATACAAAATAGAGGAAAAAACTTAATATGAAGGTATTTGGATAAAAATAACCTCCTTAGAATTTACAATTAAAAAGGACAATGCAAATCCTTTAGCAACACAAATGGTGAATTCGTTCTAGAGAAGAATTTCTTATCACACAAAAAATCCACGTGGTCAAAAATTCAAAGCTAACTAAAATTTAATTAAAATCTAACGTGGAGGACACAATAAATAATGAAATTAAAATACAAGCCAGAAGCTTCCTTCACCTACCCGAGGTGATTAAAATAAATTAATGTGATAAATACAAAAAAAAAAGGAAAATTTAACTTAAACGCGATCACTCTAATACGAAAATATATTAAAGAGAGCCTTACATGTAATTTGTGCACAACGATATAACACTTTTAATAACTAGTGAGTTGCTAGATGGACGATTTTAATTTCAAAAGAACGAACTACATCTTAAAATAAAAAGAATTACAAAAACGGTAAACCAAGAGAACTAAACAAGACAATACTCGCGCTCGTCTATTTGGTTAACTGCCGGGCTCAAGGTAAACACACTCATATACTATGAAAATTTACATCTGCGTGCGATGAAGGCGCAACGCATGCAAAGAAAAACTAGCATATAAAGCTAATATATACAATACTGGAAAGTACGCAAAATGTACAAATAAATGAAATTAACTATACACAATACGACAAATAAAATAAAACAAACTAAATTAAATTCTTACTATACAATTAAATCTAAGTGAGAAATTTGCGCCCTGCAAGCAAAGCAAAACTTGATCTTGGAAAATTAAAGCAGCATAGAGTTCAAAACAACCAGGGGAGACATACTACAGCAATACGTTACTTTTTCGATAGACTCGTATTCGCTTTTTGGATATAGTGTACAGAAAACCTGTAATTTACAGTAATCTGTAACATAGACACCCACAACATGACACATTACAACTGAACAGATAAGACACTTTTGCTAAATTTTGCAAAAACGTCATTTGTAAAATATGTTATATTTTAACAGCATCGCTTCCTAAGTCACATAAACACAATATTTATAACGAGGGGCTATCGAAAAAGTAACGGTAGGTACTCCAATTATTAATCTGAGTAAGTTGGTAAAAATTTTGAAATCGTAAAACTGTTGCGACATTGCCATATAAAGTAATTAGAAAGATCGTCCAAATGAGCTTCTAAATGAAATTTACCTTCCGCATTTATATATTTAAAGATAAGCTAACGCCGCTCATATTTTGACATCAGTAAGCCATGTGCGGTATTTCTATAGGCAAAAGTGCAGTCAAATTATCTCTAATTTCACTTGTTTTGTTTCTATTGCCTATCTCATACCATTGCAAAAGTCAGCGGGGGGAACCATTTCGACCTCACTGTATAAATGTTGCCCTAAAAACACAGTTACGACCATCCAACTACATTTGTATGGAAAAAAAAAAAACTTTTATATATTTTTTTTGAATTCTGGCATCGGAATTCTAAGTATGTTTTTTGTGTACTATGTTCCTATGACTAAATCTCAACAGTTATGAGATTGATTTATTTATTAAAGACCATATTTTGGCGGATTTTTTTTGTGAACGAGCAAAACAGTTTCCATGTTGTATTTATTTTGTTTTTTTAATCTGGTATTTTCGATAATTGACTTGTCACCTGTCAACTTATAAGTGGACACTTCAAGTAGTAATTGTCAAGTTGCAGTTATAAAGTTTGAAAGAATGGCACGTTTAACTGAGAACAACAAAAAAGTTCTAGAGACCTGAGTCACGTAAGAGATAATTAATAAAACAAACATCTTCCAGTTCCACAGGACAAACAATTGAATATTTTGCTCGATTTAAAAGAAATCCGCAAAAGCAACTCGAAAGTAGTTGTAGACCAGTCATCGTAAATTGTTCTAAAGTATACACAAGCACAAATGGGAGCAATTCAAAATACATTTAGTTAGGAACTTATTGAAGATGAGCTCAACCGAGAGTAGAATTTTGCAAATATGATGGATTGATGCAATACAACACGCAATTTTAAGTAAGATAGTTTTTACCGACGAAGCAACATTTTGTTTGAATGGTTCAATAAACACGCAAAATTGACGATAATGGATACAGAAATCACACTGGATAATGGAAAGTCGACACAATTCCTCAAAAGTAATGTGTGGGCCGGAATGCGGGTACATCAATTATTGGTCGTTTCTTTTATTGAGGAAAAAAATTAATTTGAAAATTATTTAAATCTACTAAAAAAAATTCATAATACCAAGTCTAAATGCACTTTACTCGAATTGTGAAAAACCAATATAACCGGCAAATTCGATATGGTTCCAACAGGATGGAGCGCCCCCACATATTCACGAACAGTACGAGATTACCTACATAATAATTCCCATACAGATGGATCGAAGAGAGGTTATATCAAATGACCGCTAGATCTCAGAACTAACCCATTAGATTTATATCTATGGGTTTATCTAAAATCAAAGTATACCTCAATAAACCAGGAAAATATCGAAGAACTGAGAATAGACATTAGAGTCCGAAATCAACAAATCAGCCACAAACTTTGACTGATGTGTTAAAAGAAATTGCAATATCGACTTCTATTGTCAGGAAGTTAATGGTCAACAATTTGAACATTTAATTTGATTTGTTCTGTTTTTTGTTTAATAAATTTACAAAAAACAACCCCTGGAATTTTAAAACTGATTTTTGCTAAAGTCACGCGATCCTCCCCAAGTTTGAAAGACATCAATCGTAAATTCTTCGGTAAAATTGATTTAGGTATAGGATTTAATACGAGAAAATACTTGGATTGGATGTAGAATTAAAAAAGAAATAAAAGCAGTGTTTTCATTAAAAATAGTTAGTGGTCATATAAGGAATGGCTAACTACTTTCTATCACAAACCGTATGTGTGTGTGTTTGTTCGGAACGCAGACCTCCTTGCTGTGCTTATGGGGTAACCTTATGTATACGACTTGGTGTATAAAGTTTTTCTTTCTATTTAATGTTTCTTGTTATACTTCGAAGTAAAATTCATTGCGTGTTGAACATGTAAACTACTGCTAGTTGAACTTGTGGTGCCAGTAAGGCAATATAAGTCAGGGGAGAACAAATTAAATAGAACAATTATTTAGCTAGCTGGCAAAATGAAATTAAAAGGGCGCAGAGATTCTTAATCTCAGAGTAAATTTTTTTAAAATTTATAGTGGGCGTGCAAAATTACTTTCTTTAACATCCCCAAAAATTGAAATGGCAGATTTAAAAATAAAAGAACTATTTAAGATGATATTTACAATCATTTAATTTATTATTGTAAAAAGAAAAAAAAAACATTTGAAACAATTACAGGATAAATAAAACCGTGAATATAAGATTCTGGATAAACAAACTGCAGTATAAGATTTTACAATTTAAAAAGGACAATGCAAATCTTTAGCAAACAAAATGGAAGATTTGTTCCAGAAGATAAATCTCAATACCACAAAAAATATCCACCCGGGTCACGAAATTTTAACACAAATAAATTTTAACACGTGGAGAAACAAATTAATTAAATTGAATTTAATTTTTAACAGACAAAGCTTCACTTCACCTTAAGTGGTGATTAACAATACAATACAAATAGCAAAGAGAAAAGGAAATTTAAACTTTTTAAACTAAAAACGAAATCTTCTAGAACATTTTACATAATTACTGATCTAAATATTTCAAATGCGTACACAACTAAACAAACAGCAATAATTAAATAAAGAGTTCTTTGATGGGATGAATTAAATCAAAATTCCGAAAAAGATTTAAAATTAAATAAATTCCTACTGGTAGAACAAAAATGAAAACACAGTACTTACACGGCCATCATTCAAAGAACTGAGGGCCTCCAAGGGATAACATCGTACATATATTCAAATTTACAATCTGCGTGAGATGACCGCAACGCATCGCAAAGAAAAAACTAGCAAAAAAAATAATACAACTACTGGTACACGCAAAATGTACAAAATAAATGAAATTAACTAATACACAACTGACAATAAACTGATACAAACAATTAAAGAATTGTGGAAAACTCTAACATTGTTTTGACAAGTGATTTGGGAATAAAACATCAAACATACACATTTAAATTTCCGAACCGGGGTGGCCATTCCACAGAATCGTTCCTGAAGCTTTGTTTCATCAAAAAAAAAATTAAAAATTCTCAACCCGATTTTTCCTGCGAGTAGTGTAGTACATACAATACGACATAATAATATTGATAGTTTTTATTTTCTTCGTAAAGTTTCCTGAAAAGTAAGTGGACAAATTGATTTTCAGATGCTGGGATTATGGTACGTCATCAAAAAAACTAGCACCTCCAGTTCCTGTGTCACCTACAATTTCACCACTACAGAGAGAGCGACAGTTACAATCGAACCAACAGCCACACGTTATCACTGGCAACACGTCATACTCCACATACACAGGGAGCTGACTGTACCTGATACTGCCATACCTGCGAGGATGAAGGTCAAGTTTCCATTGAGTAAGTTCTAAGTAGGGTCTTCAACATTTTTGTAGGTTTGAATGAAAAAGGATAATAAATACTATAATACCTACTCTTCTCGGAGATACAGGGTTTCTATTAAAATGCATTTTTTTTTTCAATTATCTCTTATTTAAGTGTGCACCGTTTAAATTAATATATGGGGGTCTATTATCGTGGCCCCCCTAAAATTTGGAGGCAGTCGTTTTATAAAAAGTTTCAAGTAAAAGTTTTACTACAAGAAGTGTCCTATTCAGATCGTTATGCAGTCGTACACCAAGGAGAACGTTTGAAGGTCATGCGAAGGTCAATTTTTGTTTTTTTTAATGGACATGGATTTTTTCCAAATTCTGAAAAGGATGTAATGTGAGTAGAAAAGTAGTAAAAACTCACGTGGAGATAAATTAAGATTAAAAAATTGCCATGTTCATTAAACAAACAAAAATTGCGACTCGATGACCTTCAAACGTGTCTCCTTGGTGTACGACTGCATAACATCTGATAGGCACTTTTGTAGTAAAAATTTTACTGAAACTTTGTTTTCATAAATGACTGCTTCAAATTTTTAGGGGGACCACGATAAATGGACCACCCGGTATATTTATTGTGATTAAAGCGATTAATTGAGAATTATTAACAATTACTGGAGCCCCATATTTTGTTATATCATACAGTCTGTAGAAACTTGTAAGTGGAAAATAGAAAAAAATGCTCAGTATGAACACTAAGTAAAATGATTTATTGATAAGAGAAGTACAAAAGGTTATTAACAATTGTTGAAAAAGAAAAAAAAGTTTGTTCAGCATTTTGTAACGCATTTATTCAACGGCCTAATGAAGATAAATAGCTACACAGTTAAACAATTGATACAATACTCTTTCTAATTATCTTGTTATACCTTTCTCTTAGGTTTTCTTTTTATGAATATATTATTTGTTATTTTACGTTTAAATCAAGTTTCAAAAAATGTTGCCTTTCCTTTGCATTTACATAAATTGAACTAAAGTTAGGAATTCAGAAGTTTATAAAACACGATTTAACGAAGAAAAGGCCCTACTCCGACAGGCCACTAAAAAGTGCCCATAAAGCTATAAATTTAAACGAATGAGTTGAACTACTGTCCTCTGACATTAGTAAAGCAGTAAGGACGACCTCATTCACTCCTTTTTAAAGCTTCATGTTTGGACGTGTATATAATTTTTAATTTCTTCTTTTCTTGGTTTTTAGGTCATAAATATTGAAAACATTAATGACTACTACAACGTTTCGCTTATTTCAAAGCTTCTTCAAGTATATACATATAAAATGTAGAAAGTGTAAATTATAAATTTTTTTTTTATTTAATTCAATCCTTTGTTTCCTTTTGTAGTTCGTTTTCAACGACCTTGAAGTCTGCCATCTTCTAAAACTGTTGCCGGGAATTTTCAAACGTGTAGTAAATTACATTTTAAAGAAAGTAGAAAAATAGATTAGAAAAATCCACAAAATGCGTTTTTTTTCTAATAATATTTCAAATATTTCTGAACAGCTTATAGTAATAAAAAAACACGACTCTAGTAAAATAATATTTGATTAAGTGATACCAGAGTTGGGCAAAATTCAATCAATTAATTAATCGAAATTGAAATAAATTCAATTATTAATTGAAGTGACTGATGAAAAATTGAAATTCTTATTTTCAATCCAAACAAACAATTAAAAATTGAAGTTAATGTAATTTTTAATCTGGCCGAATTGATTTCATTCAATCGTTATTTTCTAATTACTCACACTCAGAGTTCGAATTTAATCGATGAAATTTTTTTTCATTTTATTTTTGGATTAAAATTGTCAATCGAGATTTAATCGAAATTAATTTAATTGTTAGTTGACAATGCGTGTTATACTGAATATGCGCTTTAAAATTTAATTTATCATCTAAAATAACCCCGAGATGTTTGACATATTCTTTGCAATGAATTCCCCTCCCCTGATTTAAATGTAGGGTTTTTTTTGCTTCGGTTTGCCAAAAGTAGTATCTAAACACCTATTTAAAATATTTGCTAAAGCCTCTTTATTTATGAAACTAATTATTACAGAATATCCCAATCCCGTGCTCCACACGAGGCTACCTATTCTAAGTACTATATAGGTTCCATAACAATTGAAATGTTCCTACTCTAACTATATAATAAACAAAATTAAATTTGTATATTTTCATAATAGAACTAAGTCTATCGATACGATTCAAATAATGATCATGTTTTAATTTAAGACCTTTTTCCAAAATTTAGGAGTAGTGATAAACGAAAACTTAAAGTGGATTGATCAATTGATAATTTTGTAGTACTTATCAAGAATTTGTTATGCTTCTGAAACAATCAAAAAAAATGTAATTAGTTCTTGTTGACTTTTTTACCATTCTAAATTTTATTTCTTGTATGCGGTATGGGGTAATTCACTGGGGATTATCACAAACTCTGAAAGATTTTCCTTAATTCAGAAGAGAGCTTTACGAGTTTATTTATAATCTTGGCTATAGGAGTTCTTGTAAGGAATATTTTAAAGCTAATGCTCTTTTAAATTTTTATGATATCTACATACTAGATTTATTATGTTTTGTATTCAAGAATAAGCATAATTTTAACTGCAGTAAATATTAATCATAGATATATAACGAACAGACACTATTACTTCCAGCTCTTTATAAATGGGAAATTTTCCAAAAAGGTAACCTTCCACTGATATAAAAAATATTGCTTACTTTTTTTCAGTTTAAAAAGCAGTTAAAGAGTATTACTTAATTTGAATTGTTTATTGTGTTCAGATTTTTATAGAGTAAGCTATTTGTTTCTGATGTGACGTATTTCTTGCTTATACGAGTTGTCTTTTTTTTGTACATTGTATACTGCCTTTAGAAATAAAATGTTCATTATTATTATTATTATTATTATTATTATTATTATTATTATCAAAATATGCCATAATATACAGGGTGTTCCATTTAATTTTCACAATTTGGTGTGTGGTTTTTGAGTAACCTGTATAATTCAAAATAATTTTGAAATGTGGTCCTTCTGAACCTGTATATCTTTAAAAAATAATTGAAAAATGTTACCTTTTTCGTATATAAACGAGCGAATGTGGTGCCACCTGTATACCATAATGTCGATCATATTCCATGATTTACTGCACTTTTTATCTCTATTGGTTTCCTAGTAATGCTGTGGGAAATAGATGTGGGACATGTTGTATATTATAATATATTTGCAAGTGTTTACGTCTCTGAAAGCAAGCGATTTACTAGCTAAGAAATTACCGTAGTTCTTACACTAGGTTCATCTGTAATCCACTAGGATTCCTGCCTTGTGTGTTAACTGTACCGGTGTGAAGTTAGGCAATAGATTTCAAGCATAGATATCTTGGCGACGAATGGGGTTTAAAACACATATGATACTGTATTCCGGTAAACGACATGATTTTTCATAAAAAACACTAGTATTGACCGGTGGGTTGATAAGGTAATTCGCACTAATGCTAAGTGGTTTCGTATCTGAAAATTTTTACATCCGTGCCAAAGCATATATTGTATGCTGATGGTCACGAAATTTCATAGCTTTTTTAACATATTCTACGAGTATGAAGTAGAAAACATACACAGCGAGTATAAATCTGCTCCTACAATTGTAACATTTTTTTTTTTTACAATCGAACTTGATATTCTACGCGAAACAGGCACACCGATTTAAAAAATTAATTTTTAATTAATTTCTTTAAATTTAATTTCTCTACTTGCTAGGATCTAAATTAAAGTCAAACGTATTGCTTTTTGTTATAGTTTATAATCACACTACAATTGTAGGAATTCTAAAAAAATATGCACTTCATTCATTAAATTGCAATTTAAAGGCATCCTGCATATTTTGTATTATTAGGAATCAAACAGTTTCGACTTCCTAAATTGTTTTTGTGTGGTAACAGGTATCACTT
This sequence comes from Protaetia brevitarsis, assembly GCA_004143645.1. Classification (NCBI taxonomy): domain Eukaryota; kingdom Metazoa; phylum Arthropoda; class Insecta; order Coleoptera; family Scarabaeidae; genus Protaetia; species Protaetia brevitarsis. The sequence continues at coordinate 18,724 of RXPK01004471.1, forward strand.
TAAACTCATGTGCAGGTTTCAATTCAGTCTCATGACAAAATATTTTTACAGAAAGCTCTATAAGGAAATTATCTAGCCACACACAGAGAAGTAATTTCTAGAATCAAGTGAGAATTTCTCAACTGAAGTACCTCTCGTTCTTATATATAAGCACATGAATATTTCTTGGACGAAGAAAATATTTTCTCAATATCCAAGAAATTATTCTTGTTTGAAGAAATTTAATGTCCTTAGACAAAGGAAGCTGGTTACTTGAAGCAAATAAAAAAACTAGTTTCAAGAATATTATGTATTTAATTCGAACTTACGAGAACTTTGAATTGAGAAAAATAATTTGATATAAAGCAGGCCCTCCTTAAAATAAATGCAAAGCGAGCTTAATATTAGTTTGGTCGTTTCTAGTAGTAAACATCTATACTTTAAATCAAACGTTATTTTATTATAACATGAAACGGTACTTACTTGAACTTAAGGATTCCTTTCTTCTAAATCAGAAACAAAGTGGTGTTTTTATTCTTAAGGTTATCGCACATTAGCCGTCACAGCAGGCAGGTGCGTCCATCACAAACCAATAGCATTGCGCTGAGCTACTGTATGTTGGTATAATGGGCCTTGTTTATTCATTTGCATTGCTTTAATTCTGTCCGTTTTTTTTTTTTTGACGGGGCGGACCGTGCTGTTTTGTGACGGACTAGTGTGCGATACCTTTACTCTAGTACTGTTGGTTGCAAAAAACTGATTAAAGTTTCGTCAAAAATAAATGGATCTGTTGGTTTTTCTGAAAAAGCCAGCAGCATGACGAAATGTTACTCAATTGTTTGCAACAGCAGACAAACCCATATATTATTATAATTTTAATTATGCTTGGCAGAGGACCTATGCAGGATTAGTTGCTTGATAATAATTTTCGTTGGCTAAATATACATATTTGTATCTTACTTATAATATACATGTTTCTTACATAGGATTTGTATTGTTCCATGTAACACACATACTTTAAACTCGAAATAAATTACAGTATACATAGTTAATATTATAAAATTAGTTTATTTAAATTTTATTTTGTGAATTGTTAAATCATAGGTAAGGGAAAAAAATACAAATCGAATAACTTTACAACTAAAAAGTATTTATTAGATACTACATTTAAGTATATTACAGTATTTTATTGCGGTTTCTATCTCGCGCCAATGCTACAACTCAAAATGGCCTTTATATTGAAACCGAATATACAATTGTTCTTCAACATCTATTTATCAAAATATCCCTAACTATATGTATATTTTTTTATATTACTAGTATATATATCGCATTATATTAAAAAATACTTACCGTTATTCAAATCACTATAAACAGGTGGCAACAGATTTAGGTAACGCACAGGGCAAATATTATGAAATACTGCGAAATATCTAAACCGAATGCAAACTCGATCATTACTGGATAAAACAAGTTTCAGCGTATATACCCCTCCATTCCAATTTTTTTCTATACTAAATAAAGAAACTTATGTTACTTGCGTCAAGGAAATATACTCATATAGAAAAATCGTAAGAGAGTGAATTATTCTTATGAAAATTATATGTTACTTGTTTTAAGAGAGATAATTTGCCACAAATAATTTTGTTTTGAAATATAGTAAATTTCAAGAAAAAATTTATTATATTTAAGGGCACTATTAATCGGATCTAGTAAATTCTCTAAAATAAAGAAAATACTATCTTACATTTAGTAAAAATGTGTAAGAACACAGATGTACTTGACAATAGAAAACGTTTTTCTCTGTGCACATATCACGATTGTCTTTGTGATTATTTAGGAATCTGTAACTGGAAAAATACAATTTTTCTCCATGAAAAATTGAAACTACATAGTCTTACAAAAGTAGGAGCAGATTTATACTCGCTAATCTATGTTCCCTGCTTCATACTCGTTAGGAATTTGCAAAAAAAAAAGCTGGAAATTTTTAGCAATAGACGTTTTTTTAAATCAGTGTCCCCGTTTCTCGTCGAGTATCAAGTTGAATTGTCTATAAGAACATGTTAGAAAAGTAGGAGCAGATTTATACTCGCCCTGTATGTTTCTTGCTTCATACTCGTTAGGAATTTGCAAGAAAAGCTGAAAATTTTTGTGACCATCACCCTAGCAATAGATGTTTTTTAGGTCGGTGTCCCTGTTTCGCGTGGAATTATCAAGTTCAATTGTTTATAAAAAATGTTATACAATGTAGAGGAGCAGATTTATACTCGCTGTGTATGTTCCCTACTTCATACTCGTTAGGAATTTGCAAAGAGAGCTAGAAATTTTCGTGACCATCAGCATAGCAATAGATGTTTTGGCATCGATGTAAGAATTTTCAGACAACGGGACACTTAGCAGCAGTGCGATTAATTATCAATACCACGGGTCAATTACTAGTGTTTTTTTTTATGAAAATCATGTCATTTTAACGGAATACAGTATCATATGTTGTTTTAAGTCCTATTCGTTGCCAAGAAATCTATTGCTAACTTCACACCGGTGTTACCTGTTCCTGTGTCCTAATAATAGCTTCATTTACCTGTTGGCTATAATGGGTTGAATAATTTTAGATTTCGGTTCCGCTTCCTACACCGTCTTCATGACCGATTATACAACTACGCGGCGATCTTCACCTGTCAGAAATTGGCAGTCACCAACAGACAATCCGTATCCATACTATCCAGGAAGAAGTACTTGGACAACGTTTACTTAGACAAAGTGCAGAACAAGTTGAGGTCGTTTAACATCAACCCCTATGACCTGTCCATAATCTCGCAGAAGGATTGCGACGCTCAAGTGGACGGCTACAATTTGAACATTGATGGAGACACCTTTTCCACCAAGAATATCGCCGGCGTAGTTCGGAAAGCGGGCGAAAAACTGGGAGATGGTATAGAATACGTTGCCGGTGGAGCTAAGAATTATACCAAGAGCATAAAGGCAGCAGTGATGACAACAAGGAAAACGGAGAAAACTATAGGACTAGGCACAGCGACCCAACACCAATCCAGATGCTGAATGGATACCCTAGAAGCTAATTTAGAATTAAATTAGAATTTTTATAATAAACTATAAGTTACAGGTTATATTATAAGGTGACTGACTAAAGTGCATGGCATGTTGAACAATATATTTATAGTGATGTATAACGCAGGGACGGAAATAAAATTTTTTATAGTACAAAAGGTATTTTGTTGTTTTAATTCTTACCACATCCAGTTTTATAGCCCAGATAACAATTTAAGGTTTCCACAACTTCACGAGCATATACAGGGTATTCCACGTAACTGCTTCAATTTTAAAAGTTTTCTAGTAATTACTTATATATTAGATTTAGCACCAGTATCTGTTCGATTGGAACTATAAATGTAAATACCACCAAAATATCACTTCCGGTTGACTGGAAATGGATGTCACTTTCTTATTTTAATAGAATGATATAATTTTTTATTCATTTTTGGATTCTACAACTATAAATACGTCAGTTTTCATTAGCTATTCCTATAGCTACAAGTTACTGTTTTTGAGTTATTTAAGTTTTTCTTTTTTTTTAGTCATGATCATTGCATCATTGAGAAATTAATATCTCGTTTAATACTGCAAGTAGAGATTCCAAATTTGTTATGTTATGAATGTAGATACTATCAAAAAACGGTAAGCACACTTTTACATTCTAAGATACAGGGTGTTCAAAACTGAGGAACAAAGTGAATATTTTCAAATGCAAAAACTCATTTTTTTTAAATAGAACACCCTGTATTTTAATTCGGAATTAGGAAGTAAACATCATCCCTATCCGCTTAATATGAGCATTCCTATACCTATCTTTAACAGATTTTGAGATATGAACGACTTTTTGTTAAACAGACTAGTATCTTTTTTATTAAATAGAACATCCTGTATTTTATTCGGAATTAAAAGTAATATATCCCCTATCACTTTAATCAGCATTCCTATACCTATCTTTAATAGATTTTGAGATATGAACGACTTTTTGTTAAACAGACTAAGTAGCCCTATCTTTGCGTGTTTGTAGCTGGCTCTGAATGGGATTAATGTCAAATTCATTGACTAACCAAAAGTGTTTATGTTATATCATTGTAATTACATTTCGTACAACGCAATATTAATAGAAATGACTATTCGAGCAGACATTCTTGTATGGTTATTCAAAAATAATACATGAATTTGACATTAATCGGTTTCAGAGCCAGCTACAAACATTTAAAGATAGGGCTACTTAGTCTGTTTAACAAAAGTCACTCATATCTCAAATCTATTACAAAATGGTATAGGGAATGCTCATGTAAAGTGATAGGGGATGATATTTACTTCCTATTCCGAATGAAAATACAGGTGTTCTATTAAAAAATTGAGTTTTCTGGATTTGAAAATATGTCACTTTGTTCCTCAGTTTTTGAACACCCTGTATGTTAGAATGTAAAGTGTGCTTACCGTTTCTTAGAGTAATATCTACATTCATACATAGCAAATTTGGAGTATCTACTTGCAGTATTAACCAAGATATTAATTTCTCATGACGCAATGATTATGACTAAAAAAAGAAAAACTTAAATAAATCAGAAACGGCAACATGTAGCTATAGGAATAGCTATGAAAACTGACGTATTTATAGTTGTAGAATCAAAAATGAATAAAAATTATATCATTCTATTCAAATAAGAAAGTTGACATCCATTTCCGGTCAACCGGAAGTGGTATTTTGGTTAAGGTATTTTGCATTTATAGTTTCAATCGAACAGATTACTGGTGCCAAATCTCAAATATAATAATAATAGAACATCATAAAACTTTTAATGAACAGTTACGTGGAATACCCTGTATACTTCAGGTGTTCCACTTACCAAGACTATATAAAGATCGTTCGTATCATTTCCTTTTACGTCAATTAGCTCTTCCATTCAAGATCACTCGGAAGGAAAAGCAGTAGGCGGCTCGTGGTCAGGAAACGTAGGGTGTTCACAAATCAAGAACATGCAAATTTTACTTAAAATCAATCATTTTTTTCGTACATGCCCTCTCTAAAATTTTCCTGTAAAGTCTCTAAATTTGCCCTGTGTAGTTTGGCGTCAAATTAAGTTTCTGGTTTTGGTCCGCCCATACTTTTTAACTTGAATTTTTTGTTCATAACCAAGAATTAAAATTGTCTTTCAAATATTGCGCAGTAAAACTGTTCGCATCCATAGTTCTCATTTATATATTGTTTAGTGTTTACTTACAATGCTACTTTGTTTGTTTTGTGTGCATTTCATTATCTTTTTTACGTATTATATTTCATTTCATTACTTTTTTTACGTACTATATATATTCTTTTTTGTTTGTCGGCTGCACCAAAGCGCATTAGTGGCGGATTTTTGCAGAGGGATTTAACGATACGGCGTAGTTTTTAACTGCGGCTGCGGTGTTGCCAATTTATTTTTGTTTTTCTAAAAAAAATCAATTATTATTTGTATCTTTGAGGGAAATGTACGTTTTTTTGGGAAGTTAAAGATTTACAAGTTTAAGTTTGTGATTTTATGTACGCGGGTTTAATAAACGTATTGCTGTAGATGAAGTACCTCAAACGAAAATTTAAATCAGTGTTTTAAATAAAATAGAAGTGTTTTTTTTAACAAATATATTGTCTAATTTCCTCTTTTTTACAAAGTTAAATTTAAGATATTTATAAATTAACACTAAGTAAGTAAGGTTTATTGCATCAGAAAAATGTGTACAACCTAGGTACTACATTGTGTGATAAGTCATTAATTAACAAAGGTGTAAAAAGAAACAACAACACATTAGAGATAAAACACAAGAATTAACAGAGGAGAAATGAAAAGTCTATATATTTTTACAGGGTCCGAGATATTCTGCTAATCCATAGTATGGGTTGCCTTCAAAGTATTTTTTACATTTTGATTCAAAACACTTATAGTTCGTTTCTGATCTAATAGTTACTGGAAGTTTATTAAATGCTTTCGCGCACATGTAGTCTACCCCGGATTGACACACCGACAAACGCTGAAAGGCGGGTCTGATCAAATCGGCAGTTCTCGTTGGATATTCGTGATAGTTTTTGTTTCGTTCCGGTTTTGATTTACATGCGAACAATACCAGATTATATATATACAGTGAGTATACTGTCATTATTCGGTGTTTCTTGAAAAGATTTCTACACGGTGCACGCCATGACGCCCCATCAATCAAGCGCAAACTTTTTTTTGAATTTTTAAAACTTCATACGTTTGACCACTAGCTCCCCAGAATACCAATCCGTAAGAAACGACCGATTGAAACAAACCCGAGTACATCCTATAAACAATATCTTGTGATACAGTCTTTCTAATATTTAAAAAAAGATACACCATCGAACTCAATTTAGCACACACTCGCGTTATATAAGTGTCCCAATGTAGTTTTTGATGTATCTGTAGTCCGAGAAAACCAACGCACTCAAACTGCTGCACCGATCTATGATTGAGCCTTACTAACATGCTTGAATCCACCGATGTTGTTTTGGGGAAGAATTGGATCAACTGTGTTTTATTTGTATTCAGCTTTATTCCATTCGCGCGACACCATCGTTGAACCTCCATCGCCGCCGTCGAACTTCTTTCAGCCAAGGTTCGCAAGTGCTGCAAGTTGGTTTGATCGTGCTATGAGAAATCACGATCGTAGTATCATCCGCGTAGATGTTTATACTCCCAGCAGTCGGGCACGTGTCAGGAAGATCATTTATTAGTATACTAAATAAGATGGGTCCTAAAATAGTCCCTTGCGGTACTCCAATGTTAACGGCTTTTTTAGCCGATGCCGTCTGACCGATGTGTACTTGTTGACTACGATTCGCTAAGTAGGAACCTATCCATTTATTAGCCTGACCTCTGATACCAGCCGCGTAGTATTGAAATTGTTACAACCATGATTATTGTGTTAATTATATCAACTTTTATCATCTACAATTCTTTGAAAATCTTCTTATACCTAAAACTAAAATATAAAATTAAATTTAATACGGACCTGTATTAATTACTCATCTAAACTGCACGAGTGTGATTAAACATTGAGCACTGGCTTAATATCAGCAACAAATTAATAGATTAATATATTAAAATTTTTAATTAAATTCCAAGCAAAAGAAAACAACACATGTGAGCCACTATCTATATCACACACTGGCTCTCTCGTTCGCACGTACGAAGCAGAGAGCCAGAAAACAAACAAAAAACCTGGAAACAAATCCGTCCAATACGGAAAAATATAGCAATAGTGAATAAATAATATAATGTTATATATAGTCACGAAAATTCTGTTAAAACTTAAAGTATAAAGAAATACACCGTTATCCTAAAATATCAAAACAACTTTCAAATGAAAATTTGAACATTAAAGTAAGAAATTTATTCAGATAATTGTTTTTTTCTAAATAAAATACTCCAGAAGTATGTTATTTAATAAATTAAAATAATTACGCACCCTTGGTTTCATTATAAAACTGTCACCAACAAACAATATTAGTTCTTATGGCAGTTACGACCTGTGAGCGGTGAGTCATTCATAAACAGAATATATATAATATAGTTTATCCGTAAAACACGATATCTGAACGTTGATGTCGATCGATTTGTTAACGTGAACCGAGAACGCAACGAAAGCGAGCACAGGAGCACACTCAATTTGTGCACCGTTCATATGGAATCTGCCGTATCCCTCCCCACCTCCGCTACGTCCTTTTTGCGGCTAGGCATTGGATAAAATCAACGTAGTCCCGCCTACTTGGCGCACGTGCTCCGTCGTCGGTCGCTTGCTCGCGATATACATACATATTGCTGTGAACTGATGGCCCAAGCATATAAGTAAAGAGAAAACAAAAATGACAAAATTAATTTAGCTAGCTCAGCAAAAATGAATTCAAAAGGGCGCCAGAGAAAATTCTTTAAAAATTAATAGTGGGCTGTTGCAAAAATGACTTTCATTAAAATTCCCAAAAATTGAAATGGCAGATTCAAAAATAAAAGAACTAGTGATTTTTAAAATGATATTTACAATCATTAAATTTATTTAAAAAAAAAAGAAAAAAAAAACATTTGATACAATTTACAGGGGAAATTAAAACCATGAATATAAGATTCTGGCATAAAACAAACCTGCATAAGATTCTACAATTTAAAAAAGGACAATGCAAATCCTTTAGCAAACAAAATGGTGAATTCGTTCTAGAAGGACTTTCTATACCACAAAAAAATTCACGGGGTTTTAAAAATTCAAAGCAAACTAAAATTTTAATACAAATAACGTGGAGAAACAAGCAAAATCAAAAATGAAATTTAAAACAAGCTCTCAGCTTCACTTCACCTACCCCGAGGTGATAAAATTAAAATTAATTATGACTACAAAAAAAAACGGAAAATTTAAACTCTAAACGCGCTTACTTCTAAAACGAATATAATTAAAAAGCCTTACATGTAATGTGCACAAATACATAAACACAAATTAACCGAATTACTAGATAGACGATTTTAAATACAACAACGAGCTACATCTTAACTAAAAAGGATTACCATATACGGTAACCATAACAACAACAATACGCGGGCTCGTCTATCTGATAACTCCCCTGGCCTCTAAGGTAACATTCGCATATATGTGAAATATACAAACTCGTGCGTTCAACGCACAGCGCAACGCTAAGGAAAAACTAGCAAATAAACTATACAATACAGGGTACGCAAAATGTACAAATAAATGAAATTTAATATATACAACTGGCCAAATAAAATGATTCTAACAATTAAAACAAAATTCTTAACAAAAATAAGAATAGTGGAAACTCTAACATTGTTTTGACAAGGCTGATTTGGAATAAATAAAAATACACATTTAAATTTCCGAAACCCGGGGTGCCAAACTACAGCAATATGTATAGAAAGGAACGTCGCGTCGTTTACTCGTTTCGCTGCGTTATATTTCACGAATATATTAAGATCGAGTAATAGATTTCATTAGTTTGTAATCGAGGATTTGTTTAAGAGGTTCACGTGCTCATGTGCTCCTATACAGAAACCGCCACTGAGTGCACACATAATTGATGAAGGTCAACTGGAAAACTGTGTGGCTCAGAGAGACAATAATTTTGATACTTGTGCAGCACAAGTCACACCAGATACACTTACTACAGCTCCAAAAAAAAAAACTAGTGGGAAAAATACTTATTTGAAATCAAAAAGCGAATATTATGGCAAAAGAAGTGAAATCGATAAAGAAAATAGGAAGAAATATCAGGAATACTTGACAGAAGGTTTAGAGATAAAATGGCAAAAACTGGAGTTAGATAGAAGGAAAGTTGCGTTAATGGAACAAATTTTGAAACTGCAAAATTGAATTTAAGTTTCTTGAATTAAGAGTTTAATTTTTTTCAGTTGAAATTTTGATAAATTTAATACTGTTTATTAAAAATTATATAATTGTTTTTTTTAACTTTTTGTTTTAAGAATTTTTCTCACAAGTAAAATTTCTAAAGCAGTGATAGTTTCCATAGAAGTTTTACTTGTTTAAAAGTAAACTTACAAAGAAAAGTTTAGTATTTCTGATTTTTTTCCTAACAAAAAGGAAAATGCCCAGGTAGAGAGTGTATTTAATTAGAATTTAATGCATAAAAGACAAACAAATATAAACATTTCTAATGCTTACCCAAAACCTCTTCACATTGGCGGTGAATTCGCAAAAATCAAAGGCCAGCGTATGCAATTGGACGACTGTACACAAAAAATGATTACTCAATTTGAATATAAATGCATCACATTGAATATAACATAACTTCCTATATAAGCAAGAAGATGGTGTATTTATATTGAGAATAAAATTTGTTCAGTTTTCCAAACCTGTGAATTTGTTAGCCTAAACAATCTTTTAGTTCAAATATAATCAATATACTAAAATCATTATGAACATATAATATTTTCACCACAAACATAATTATTTTAGATTTGAGTAAATAGATTTTCTCAACTGGAAACTATCATATTTATGCCTTAATAATTTATGTACATTTGATAGAAGTATATAAAAGTATTATTTGAAGTATTGCCATTATTTGCTTCCAAAATATAAGTATATTGAACTGATAATACTTACCTGCTTAATCTAAGCATTTCTACTATTCAAGGGTAATAATTACCTACAAATTTTGTGTCTGTAACACCAAAAACCTCGGTAGGGGAAAATTAATAATAAAGAAATATGTAATTAAATAAATTTACTGTCATACTTTATAGTTTTACAATGTTTGGGAGAAGGTAGCGTATCGGGGTACTCCAGGAGTGCGCACGGGATATTGATGCGTAGAGTTATACCTAAATGTTATGGGTATCCGTCGTTGCGACCGGTGTTCTCGGAATACTTTCCACTCAATGCCAGGGCCTGATATCTAGTCGGCGTTGGTTACTGTTATAATTTCAATCAGTATAATAATTTGCTGGTATTACCTACTAAAAACTAATAACTAGTATATAGCTACATATGTTTGTTAATGTACACACCTGCCATGTTCATATATTATCGACACAATGGCGCTGACTCTAAGTATTATTTCAAAGTTTTTTAAACCAGTAATCCTTTAAAATTAGATAACACGTACGCGCTTACCTTCGAATATTTTAATGGTAGCATCTGTGCATCAGCCCCATTCCATCCCATTCTCTAAGTAGCTGTAAAACGGCTGGGGTATCCATTTAGATTTACTTACACTCACAACCAACAACACTGTTCGCTGGTCAATCAAAAAATGACGCCAAGTAAAGCGTATGTATATGCAAAATCCCCTAAACCCTCCTAAAAAGAGGGAACCAATGACAGATAAGTTTTAGTGCAATAAATGGTGGGGTAAAATTCGTTTCAAATGTTTCAATATTATGGTAATTTCAATTTGATATTTCATGTTTTCAGTACAAAACATTTAATAATTTTATATAGTAATTCATTATAGCAAACGTATAAGGGTTTTTATTTTGAATCTACAGACTTTCTCACTATGACTGCATAGATTTATTCCTTACAACAATAACAATTTTCATTTGGAGGAAGTATACTTCAATGCAAATATTTATACTATTTGTTCTAAGAGTATATTGTGTTTTCAGAGGATATACTCTTATGTTCTAACCAACAAGATTTAGTTCATTTAAATATATGTTAAGTTTCGATTTCTGAATAAAACAAATATTCAGATAGAGAGATAGATTTCTTTGGCAAATAATAGATAAATATTTGATAGCTATGTCTTCCAGGTAGAAAACTTATCGAGTATGAAAAGTTAGTGTAGTGAAATAGGAGAACCGCCATCTTAACGGCAATTTCTGTACTTGTAGAATATGTTTAACGTATTTGCTACTATAGGTAAGAAAACTTTGCTATTACATGTTTAGAACATCATGACGTTATGATTTACAGTTTTGTAATACAATTTTGACGTAAATCTACTACTACTTTATCTGTAACTGTACGGACTTTGTATAAAATAAATAGTTTCTTTAAGAAGATCATAAGTACTTGATATTATATATCCAAAAAATACTTTTTTGCTGTTAAGCTAATTTATTTTTAATAAAAGATATCATTTTCAACTGTAATTTTCCAAATTGTAAGAAATGTTAGGTGTTTCCTGAAGAATATTAATTAATATTTTTGTTAGTAATATTACAATGTCAATGTGTTTTTTTTTTCTAAGAAACAATTTTTTTCCATTAATATACACGTAAAACATGTTGTACATTTACCCTCATTGAATGTGGAAAAATATACAAAAAAGTGATTTTTTCCCAAGAAAAATTACCTAATTTTTTTAGTGTGTGGGTGAGTTTTTAACAGATAATGCTGAATTAATTCCAACGTGCATGCAAGTTGTTTCGGATATTCCATGTTCAAATTGTAGCAGAATGCATAACAATGCTTTATAGCATATTTGGACAACAACCACATTTTGAAAAACAAAATTTCACGATTTAATTATAATGTTGTACCTATTTTTTTCATTTCATTTTCTTATTTTAATAAATTGCATTATAATAACATTGTCGTATTATTTCATGTCTGATATCTATCGCTAAAAATTATGAACACTACTTTAAAATGCAGTACTTTTAAACGCGGCCCGCGAACGTATTTGCACACTAAAGTTTGGCCCACAACATGTCAAAGGTTGCCCATACTTGCTTATTTGTAGCATTAAAAGAACAACATATTTTCTAATATGAATTAACACCACCTACTAATAATCAGTGTAATAGTTCTAAAATAACAAGGAAATAGAATCACGTGTGGCCGAGCACCATGTCATTTCTGTCTATGTCTGACTTAACCAAAACATTCTAGGTTACCGCATGCGCCCGTTGCTTATTTCCTTATCACTTGAAAATTACTACACTGTTGAAAATATTACGGTGTTGGCGTTAATTTTGCGCTAGTCAAATATTTTAGTGTTGATTTTTACAAACTTTGCCAGACGAATTGACTACATGTGTTTAGTAGAACAGAAATTACTAGAATTTGGTGTGAATTCTTTGTTCAGATATGAGGATTTACTATTTTTTCTAGACATTCAGAAGCATCAACCAATCAGAATTTTTCCCTCGGATAGAAATATAGAAACCCCACCTAATCTAATACGTTATTGCATTATACGCACCACCTGCATTGCACGTGTATCTGTTTTCGAGTTTGTTTCTGCGTATTAACATATCCAAACAAACCACCAAATGTGACTGACCTGCAAAGTGTAACCTTGTGTTATTAAACGTTAATTCCAGTGGACATAAAAAATTTCAACATCTTAAAGATGTATTGGGAACAACTATTTACGTAATTAGTTCAGATTTGAATCAAATAGCATAAACATTCACTTAATTTTATAATGGTTCTCAAAAAATCATTTTAAAATTAATACGTTTAGTTGAAACCAAAACTTTTGAATGAGTGGTTTTGTATATTTATAATTGAGAAAACGTCTTAAAGAGAGAATATTATAGCACTAAGAAATAGGAGTTGCATATTAAGAAGACGTTGTGTTTAGAAAACGGTGTTAAATTATCCAATAGATCGCATTCATTTAGTTAAACAGCTAGTAAATTTGTCTAGTCTAGATCAAATAAAATGTGACTAGAAGTGTATCATAATTCCACGTGTTAGTTGGACAAAATAACCCCTTAGCAATAGACAATACTGACTATCTTTGTTCGTTTCAAATTTAAACTTCTATCTACAAAATAACACGAAAACAGTGTGGACTTCTCCTGACTATTAAATTAGTCAAAAAAGTGTTAAAATTTTCAACAGTGTATGTTTATGACTGTAATTTTCCAAATTGTAAGAAATTTTAAGTTTTTCCTAAGAGGTATTAATATTTTTTTTAGCAATATTACAATGTTAGAGCCGTTTTACACGTACGAGAATTTTTACATGTCATAACAAAAATTATCCCGAAAATTTTGGTAAGAATTTTCGTAAGAAATTTTGTCGCGAGGGGTCGTTTTACACAGGAATAAGGTTACTTCCATTTGCACTTCTAAGTTATAACCTAAATCTAAACAATTACGATCCAAATGTTTAATCATTATCAAATAACAATTTAATTTAACAAATGCGCCTGCTTATAACAACAAATATCGTGAAAATTCCGGTTAAAATTTATTCCTGTGTAGACTTGAAGGTGTCGCGACAAAATTTCTTAAGAAAATTCTCACCAAAATTTTCGGGATAATTTTTGTTATGACTTATGTAAAAATTCTTGTACGTGTAAAACGGCTCTTAGAGATTTTTTTCTAAGAAACAGACATTTTCCTATAATATTTACGTAAAATACTTGTATTATGGAAAAATTTCCAACATTTCCACATTTACCTTAAGTTTATGTACATTCATCCCCACTATTCAGTGCGGAAAATTATCAACAAAAAAAATTATTTTTACCAAGAAAAATTACCTAAATCTTTTAATACGTGGAATACTTTTCATTTAAATTTACGGCCGTTTGCACCGTCTATAATTAACATTTTTAATTAACTAATCAAAGATTAAATTTAATTACGAATTAAATATGAATAGGATTGCACCGAACAATTTTAATTAATGATTAGTTAATTAAAAAGTTTGCAACAGAAATATAGGTTGGTAGTGCGTTAAGTTTAGTTTTTAGTCAAAAATCGTATTTATATTGGGAACACTGTTCCATCATAATGAAAAATGCCGCTATGCGAATGCGCGATTTTAAGCGGCATTTGAAAGTTATTGGAATTTAAGCTGAAGCAAATTGCTACAGAATTAGATATTGAAATAAAAAATGTTGAGTAGTAGTTTTAAAATAGAAATTAATATGTGAATGCAGGTTTTTTTTTTCATTATGGAATTCTTTTATTTGTTTGTTCTGCAAATGCTCCAATTTTTGATACTTTATTTGATCTCTGCTATTACTTGTTAGAATTATTTTATTATTACCGTCATTTCCTTATATATTTTGTTCCTTTTATTTAATAAATAAATGGTTAATTACATACACAATGTTTCTTTAAAAAAAATCAAAGTGATAATGCATTTAGAGTAAATAAAATATATTTCGTTTATACAAAAGCCAAAGAAAACAAATACAAAAAAAATGTTCAAAAGTTAATTTCTATATAGCAATGAGTTACAAATTGTTGATATAATCATTAATTAGCAATGCCTGTGTCGCAGCAGGTACATCATCAACAGCGTCATAATTAATCTCATGAAGTTGTCCATTTAAAATTTCTTGATTTAATTTTTCTTCATTGATTTCCTCTTTACCAACATTTATGACTATATTGTGCAATACTGAGGTACCAACTATTACTGCCACAAAGGTATCCAGCTTTAAGCGACAACCATATGCCAGTATTGGAAAACATTCTTCTGAGAAACATGCTGTCAATGACATTCCGTGTTGTAATATGGCTTTCATTATAATGATTTTTCACAAGTGTTTCAGACTTTAACAGTGGGGTCAATAAGTATGTTTTTGAGGCATATCCACTGTCGCTTACGGAAAAGAATGGATCGTTAAAGTGTGTATTCCCTGGCCATCGTACTACGATATCCATTATTTTTAAATTAGCATCACATAAAAATTGTGAATTTATAGAAAGATATCCTTTCCTATTACGAAATACCTCCGGATTATTCCCACCTGAAACCATGAGTAATCCACAAATACATTTATTGTCAGTTTTTATTTCGGGAATTAATTTTTGATTTAGCTTGGACTTTCTAAAACCCTGTCAAATATACACTTCTTGCATGCCGCTATTCCTTGTTCTAATCTTCAAAATGAACACTTTAATTAGCCAGCTATTTCAATTTACGGTCACAGATATTTGTATTATAACCAAAACCCCATAACATAACCTATAATCGCCTATAAACGCGATTGTAAACAAAGAAACTACGCTTGCGCCAACTTTAATTATGACTTAATTCGTACCTTGGGTACTGATTAAAGATAATCACTAAATAAGGATTTAATTATTAGTTAAGCAGTCGGTGCAAAGGAATTTAAAATTTAATTATGATTAAATGTTAATTATAACTTAATCACGAACGGTGCAAACGGCCGTAATAGTATTCCTATATTTCACTATTGAATAGTTTCATTTTCATATCAAGGTTTTTGAAAGCCTTTTTACTAATACATAATCTTCTTCAATATTATTTAACCGGTTTTGATTATTCTTTTATTTTTTCCTTTTTTTGGGTATTCCGGTTTTTTCTTACTAATTATATACTGTTTTTACGTTTCGGAATTTTGTTTTATTCCTTTTTCAATATTTTATTTTAATCCTACAATTTCACAAATTTATTAAGCATTACAACTAAAAAATTTACAAAGTTACTATTTTTAAACTTATAATAATTAAAAAAACTAGTAATTACAACTTAATTGCTTTCAAACTTACTTTTAGGTGTTTTCATAGTTATTAACCTTTACGGCGTTGTCAAAATTTCTTTAAGTTACATTTTAAAATTGTAAAAGACACTTTAAAACAATAACAAGTAACGACAAACAAACATATACTAAGGCGCAAGGCCGTTCAGTTTTGTTTTCAAACCAGAAAACAGGCCGTTTTTTATATTTAAAAATCGCCTCTACATTTTCACGATAAGGTGCATGACGACTCAATTCGTTTTTCCTTTAGAATTTGCTATAATCAAATTATTATAAATGTGACTTAAGTTATTTATATCATTTTTATCGTTAATTGCATGTATATTGTTTTTAATATGCCACATTTCTTTGAAAAGTCTTTTATAGTAATTATTTTCAATCTCTAAAATTTCCGTTTTATTAAAATTAAATTTATGGTTATTATTTAGTGCATGTTTTGCCAGAGCAGTAGAGTTTACATTTTGTGTATTTATGCTATATTTGTGCGAGTAAATTCTCTTCTCTATGTATTGTTGATTGTCCAATATACACCCTTCACAGTTTTCACAGTTAATTTGTAATTGTATGTGTTTGCTTATTAAAATCTATTGGTCTTTTAGTTTTGAACCACTTTTTATTTGTGTAATTTGGTTTATGAGCAATGTTGATTTTATATTGTTTCAGTAATTTTTGTAAATTCTCTGATAATTGTTCTGTGTATGGTATGGAAATATATATATTTTTTTTTTGTTCTCCTCTTTATTTTAGTTAGTTTATATTTAGTTATATATATAAATTTGTGAAATTGTAGGATTAAAATAAAATATTGAAAAAGGAATAAAACAAAATTCCGAAACGTAAAAACAGTGTATAATTAGTAAGAAAAAACCGGAATACCCAAAAAAAGGAAAAAATAAAAGACTAATACATAATGACAGTGAGATATTGAACTTACAATTTTTTTTTCTGTTGTAGATATTCAGGTAAATTAATTGATTACTTTTTTCTCTTACAGATTCTTCCCATTATTATTTTCACTATTGAAAAAAAAAAAAGTTACCACATTATTTTTTCTTGCACATGGGTCATTCCATATCAACCGGAACACTTAAAAAATTTGATGTCTTGAATTCTTTTTATATTTTAAATTTGAAGTCTTTGCCTAAAATTAGAAGACCCGTTTTTTTTTTCTAAAGCTCTACAGTTTCTATTTACAAAGATATTTGCGAACAAAGTTTGCAAAATCGATAAAATAATCGCAGAAGTAATATTGTTTGGTTATGCATAAATTAAAACATTAAAGCAAAAGCATATAAATCATGGTATTCTAAAGTTCAAACTACACAGTTTCATTTAATAATGCCTAAATTAGATTGTACTTTATTATGACCCCCTTTTTCTCCTGTTTAATAAAACAATGTCTTTTTTCTCTATGTTTACTACAAAATTAAATTTTTGAAAAAATATCATAATATTATTTAAGCTATGTTCTACAAGAATAGAAGTATTTGAAAATGGAGAACCTACGGGTATTCTACAAAAATAAATAAATTCATACAATACTATACGTTACATTACGATATATCACAATGTAACGTAGAGTAGTGCAGGTTTCAAAAATTTAATTTCGCGGTAAACATAGAGAAAAAAGACATTATTTTATTAAACAGGAAAAAAGGGGGTTATAATGAAGTACAATCTAATTTAGGCATTATTAAATGAAACTGTGTAGTTTCAACTTTAGAATACACCATGATTTATATGCATTTTGCTTTAATGTTTTAATTTATGCATAACCAAACAATATTACTTCTGCGATTATTTTATCGATTTTGCAAACTTTGTTCGCAAATATCTTTGTAAATAGAAACTGTAGAGCTTTAGGAAAAAATACGGGTCTTCTAATTTTAGGCAAAGACTTTAAAATTTAAAATATAAAAAGAATCCAAGACATCAAATTTTTTAAGTGTTCCGGTTGATATGGAATGACTCACTTAGGCATTCTAGTGAAGCCCGGCGCTGCCCTAGCTATAAATGTACAACTTCCACATTGACACAACAATAAATATTAGTGCTTCTACTAAGCTTTGGGAAAATTTAATTCTCTGCAAAAAGGATTCTAATCCGTTTTGGTTATAAAATAAAAACGAACTCTTAAAATTGTTTAAAACCGGTGGAACGGTTACAGGTATCCTATAATGCGGGTTATTGTTTGTTATTTACTTAGAACTATTAGCGTGGAGTTTCAATAAACCTCTAATTATGGTGATTCACGCCTACAGGTATAGAAACGCAGAAGAACAACGAGGCAAGTTCACAGCTCTCACAAAAATTCGATTATTATTATTGGAGACGATCGTAATGCAGAATCATCATCAGTAAATATATTATTATTTATTATTTCAATTAAAATTAAAAGACGCTCACGAATAGAACCGCTAATTTCAATTTTCTTGACGCCGGCGCATTGGGACAGGAAAACGTCACAGACTTACGTCCCGACAGTGACAGTAGGTGTTCGAGCGAGTCGACCGTGTGATCGTCGTTCCGCGTTCGGCTTCCGTTTGTCGTGCACACTTTTAATAATAGTGGTGTGAGTAGTGGCTATGCGGCGGGTTACGTTGGACGTTACGTTTTTCGATTTTCCGCGTGCCGTTTGGTGATGTTCGCGTAAACCTCGGACGTTCGCAACTGGATCCGGTGGGCAGCGAAAAACGTACGGAAATGTCGAGAGACTCGCCGTCCGGCAAGCGGCCATCGGCTAGACAACTGGTGAGTACCGTTTCCCTGACGTTTTGTCGTCAATATTTACGTAAATATAGCGCGACTCGGTCGCCATGATGTGGATTATGAAGATCACGTAAACGTTCTCCAGCACCATTAACCGTGCTGGCGGTGTACCGATTGCTTTTCTCGGTCAGATTGGGAATATCGGCGTGTCCCGGCGACAATGTGAACCGCTGTCAAACGCGAACACATGATCTATACAACTGTTTTTTTACGCACGAACTTTCTGCCATATACTTTTGCGTAACTGTCTGCTTGAAGTTTTGTTGACATCGCATTAGTTTGACAGGTCCATGTGCAATTGCATATGTGAAGTTGAGTTGCGCCTATTCTCAGTAAATGAATAAATATACCATGAAAGATATTCCATACTTGGAAATATGTAGGTAGTGTCACCTTATTGTTTACATTTCAGTATTTAAACATTATTGTCACATCTTCCACTAACAATAAGCAAAATTTAGTAACAGAAGTATTTCAGCCACTAAACAATGAAGCTGTGAATGTTGAATTGTTGAAATATTTTTGTTTACTGAATATGTATCATGTCCGCCCTCAAAAACGTCTCAAAAGATACAGGAGAAAGAGACCTTGCTTTGAAAACATTTTCGGAAACAACAGTAACACCTAGAAAATGCTTTTTACCTATACGTATTATAATAATAATCTTTATGTCCAATAGCTTACTATTAGCAGGGCAACAGTAGATACCTGCATGACGAGAAAAATCGTAATATAGTCATTTGGAACATGTGTAAGCGCAGTTGTAGGTTTAGGTTATAAGACAAAAAGGCTATATCCGGATAAGCTAATGAAATCGGCTAATTTTTTTTTATGAAGTAGCTTTATATGTAATATCGAATCCCTGAAAGTTTTAACTTGGTAATGTTTATAGTTTTCGAATACATAACTGTCAAGAAGAAAAACAAGAATCATTTTTGCTAACTTATGTAATATATTTTTGTGAGTTCCTGGTATGTCGATAGTGATTATCTGGTTTTTTGACGATCTTAGACACTCTCCAAATAAACCAAAAATATAAGTAAATACTTTAATAGTGGTTTTTTTTTTATAAGTTGTTCTTAGGGGACACTCATGATTATTTCACCAAATATATCTACCACATACTCAAACAACGTGCACAAATTGCAACTCGATACAGGGGGTATAACATAGTAAAATCATGAAAATAAATAGATAAAATATGTTCTTACAGTCAAAACTTTAAACTTCTGGGATGACATTAAGTAAAGTTATAAGATGATGAAACAATTTACGGCCGTTTGCACCGTCTGTGATTAACATTTTAATTAACTAATCAAAAATTAAGTTTAATTACGAATTAAATATGAATAGGATTGCACCGCACAAATTCAATTAATGATTAGTTAATTAAAAAGTTTGCGACAGAAATATAAGTTGGTAGTGCGTTAAGTTTAGTTTTTAGTCAAAAATTGTATTTATATTGGGAACACTGTTCCATCATAATGAAAATTGTCGCTATGCGAATGCGCAATTTTAAGCGGCATTTGAAATTTATTGGAATTTAAGCTGAAGAAAATTGCTACAGAATTAGATAACTGAAATAAAAAAAGTTGTGTAGCTTTTAAAATGGAAATTAATATGTGAATGCAGGTTTTTTTTTCATTATGGAATTCTTTTATTTGTTTGTTCTGCAAATGCTCTAATTTCTGATACTTTATTTGACCTCTGTTATTACTTGTTAGAATTATTTTATTACATATTGCCATCATTTCCTTATATATTTTGTTCCTTTTTTTAACGAATAAACGGTTACACAATATTTCTTTAAAAAAAATCAAAGTGATAATGCAATTAGAGTAAATAAAATATATTTCGTTTATACAAAAGCCAAAGAAAACAAATACAAAAAAAAAAATTCAAAAGTTAATTTCTAGTAATGAATTACAAATTGTTGAAATAATCATTAATTAGTAATGCCTGTGTCGCAGCAGGTACATCATCAACAGCGTCATAATTAATCTCATGAAGTTGCCCATTTAAAATTTCTTGATTTTATTTTTCTTCATTGATTTCCTCTTCACCCACATTTATGGCTATATTGTGCAATACTGAGGTACCAACTGCTACTGCCATAAAGGTATCCAGCTTTAAGCGACAACCATGTGCCAGTAATGGAAAACATTCTTCTTAGAAACATGCTTTCAATGAAATTCACAGTGTTGTAATATGGTTTTCATTATAACGATTTTTCACAACTGTTTCAGAATTAAAATAAATATGTTTTTGGGGCATATCCACTGTCGCTTATGGAAAAGAATGGATCGTTAAAGTGTGTATTCCCTGGCCATTGTACTACGATATCCATTATTTTTAAATTAGCAACACATAAAAATTGTGGATTTATAAAAAGATATCCTTTCCTATTACGAAATACCTCCGGGTCATTCCCACCTGAAACCACGAGTAATCTTCAAATACTCTTCAAATAATCAATTGTTAGTTTTTTATTTCGGGAATTAATTTTTGATTTACCTTGGACTTTCTAAAGCCCTGCAAAATATACACTTCTTGCACGCCGCTATGCCTTGTCCTAATCTTCAAAGTGAACACTTTAATTAGCCAGCTATTTCAATTTACGGTCACAGATATTTGTATTATAACCAAACCGTATAACATAACCTATAATCGCCTATAAACACGATTGTAAACAAAAAAACTACGCTTGCGCCAACTTTAATTATGAGTTAATTCGTACCTTGGGTACTGATTAAAGATAATCACGAATTAAGGATTTAATTATTAGTTAAGCAGTCGATGCAAGGGAAATTCAACTTTAATTATGACTAAATTTTAATTACAACTTAATCACGAACAAAGTATTTTAAAGTTAAGTTAATCTGATTAAAAAAAATTATGTAAGTATGAATATAGATAGGTAATTAAATGGAAAGAATGGGGAGCGGGATATTAAAATTTGGTTTCTAAATTATAATAAAAATGGGATAGAGAAAAGGAATTAGGGGAACAAAGGAAGATTGGAAGGCGTGTAAAACTCTTGCCGGCCGAGGAGAAACAGAAAGAATTCAAACGAGAACATCGTATTAAACAAACAGGCAAACAAGTACACAAACTTCAGAAAATCTTAAACATTTAAATGAAAAATTGCAATGGAATCAAGGATGCAGGTAAAATTTGATTACATGCAACTCAATGTGCAAGTTAAAGAAATGTAAAATTATGCGAACCCGCAACACAGGGCAGTCTGTTAATTAAAATTAAAGGAAAGGTTAAAATTTTATTAAACGGTTAGATTAGATAAAAAGTTAAATTTTTAAATATTGGGAAAGTGGTTTATGAAAAATATCTAACTGAAAAAAAAATTAATCAGATTAACTTAACTTTAAAATACTTTGTTCTACCATTAAAATGTTTCATTATCTTATAATATATAAGTTTAAACTTCTAAGACTTCTAAGGCCACATTAAATAAATCTTAGAAGTCTAAACTTTTTGACTGTAAGTACATATTTTATCTATTTATTTTCATTTTATATCAATGTAGATTGTGGCTGAAGGTGATCTAATTCGAGTCTCCTCTCTGTAAATTAGAGAGAGATGCCGAGGGTCCCCAGTTTCAAGAAAAATGGACTGAAGAATTCTTTTTTATATTGCACAATGGTAAGCGTGTATTTGTTTGCTGTGTAATGAATCCATTTCAGTGATGAAAGAATTCAATATAAAGAGGCATTACTCAACTAAGCATCCTATGCTGCACTCACTCACAGGACAAATGAGAAAAGACAAAATCCAGAAGCTTACCGCAAATTTGGAAAAACAGCAGCAAATGTTTCATAAACAAAGAACACAACTTCATAATGTTGTGAAAGCTACTTTTATAGTTAGTTCAAAATTGGCAAAGTCATTACAACCATTTGCCGAAGGAGAATTTATCAAGGAGTGTATATTAGAAGTTTGCAGTGTTTTGTGCCCTGAAAAGAAAAATGAATTTGAAAAAAATAGTTTGTAAAGACGAAGTGTTGCCCGACGTATAAAAATGATGGCTAATGATATAAAAACAACTTTGACTGACCGTATGGCTGCACCCTAAAAAAAAATGCTGTAAAATTACCCCAAAAATAGATGGCAACTGGACTACCGCATATTTTTGGGGTAAATTTACACCTATAGGGGATTTTTCACATGCTTGTGGAATATTCCTTGAAAGTGTGGTAATTTTCCCTGGTAAATTTACACCTCTAAAGTGATATTCCCTAATGGAATGGAATAATTTCAGGTAGATTTACCACACCTTCAAGGAATATTCCACCAGTATGTGAAAAATCTCCTATAGGTGTAAATTTACCCCAAAAATAGGCGGTAGCCCAGTTGCCATCTATTTTTGGGGTAATTTTACCACATTTTTTTTTAATGTATAGATTAGAGTAACAACAAAGAAATTAGAAATAATTGATTGTTAGGTTGTTTTATCATCCAGAAATATTAAGTTTCTAATCTAATAACATGTTTATGTCATTTGGAACTTAATGCAGATTCTCCACTTAAATATTCAAAATATACATTTATAATATTAGATTTAATTTTAATAATTTCTGAAAGATATATTAATTAGTTGGATTACAGAGAGTTTACAAGAATTTCAATAAATTTTGCAAGAATAAGCAATGTTTTAAAGAGTAAACATTTTGGGAGAAAGCTCGATAAGAAAAGCCAATAGTTACTAAGAATTGGTTGTATTCATAATACAAAGATCTAGTTGAATGTAACCATAAAATAAATTTTGACTAACAAAATACATTAAAAAATCTTATCAATTTGAGTTTGGATTTGGAGCTTTTTTATTTTTGTTGCCCAGTTCAGGGTATATTTAAAAAAAAATACCTCTGCAGAACTTCTAATGTGTTAGAAGCCTCTTTTGCGTACTGCAAATGAAAATTAAAATATGCCGCCATCATTTGTTGTAATGCAGAACGAAATGAATCTGTTGGGTCTAATAACTGCCTTTCTACCATTAAAGAATGCGACTTCACATTTCCTAGAAAAGAAAAATAAATTTAAAAAGCATATGAAATAAGTATATTTTTATTAATACCTTCTTCCAAGCATATTATCAACGGTGTATTCACCTCAATTTCTTCAAGTTTAGATTTATCCTGAAAATTTTTAATAAATTTAGCATTTAAAAATGTATTGTATGTAGATAATAGTGCTGCGAATCGAAGCCTCTTTATGTGAAACCGGGGTTTGGATGCAGTGATTGATCGTCTTTAAAAATTGTAACCGGTAAAACCGGTTTTCAAAATCAAAACCGGTTTTTAAAAGCAGATTATTGCGCCTTAAATAGGTTTTTCGAATTTAAAATACATAGCACTTTTAAAAAGTAATACGTATTGTTTTTAGTTTGACACTAGTTTTGAAAATCGATTTTAAAAACTGAATTTTAAAAACCGATTTTTACTAAAAATCGATTAACCGGTTTTTGATATCTGGCGATTCCCGCAATACCAGTATATACATAAATAATGTTGTGATTAACTATTGAACTCAAATTTGCCGTCCTGCGGTCTTGCACATTTGCATGTATAAGTGCTTAATACCTACTTTACTTTTGTCATTAAATCCTAGAGTAAAACCAAAATAGTCTCTTCCTTACTTTACTTGTATCATCACTTTACAACGAAAACATAGCCTCCAATAACGGCAAGACACTAGTCGTTTTATATTTCCAAATGTTTAATGAAAGAGAAAAAAAAGAATTGACTCCTTCAAAACGAAGACTTTCTGTTGTTTGAATTGAAAAGTTTGATACGGTAGTTTCCTGCGTGTCAAATGCTATTGAGGTTAAGTTCCCAGTATATCATATTAGATATCCATACGCAGGTGTATGTCTATTATTTATGTGTGCTGTCATAGCTAAGTACATGGTAATCATCTCAATACATAATTAATGTAAAATGATCTTATCTCAATCTTTATTTGCAAGACAAAAGGAAAAACACACCATTTACATTTATGCGTTGAAGCCATCAGTGTAGATGCCGCACAGCCGCACTTGTATTCAAACTGCCAGCCTCAGACGCTTGCGCGTTGTATAGTCGACGCTATGTAATGCATTCTCGTAACGGGTTTAATTTTTGATCAAGCGACACAATGTAATGCAATGTTAAAAAAAACATTTTGTGTTGCAATCAAATAACAGATGCATATATATAATCAGATTTTTATATCTCTTGTATTGTCCATACTGTATTTTTACCAACATAAGGGGTAATATTCCACGAAATATGTTATTTTTCCTTGTTCCTAAGCAAATTTCCCCAAGTGGGGGAAAATTACTTCATTTATTCAAGTATTTTCCCATCAAAGTCGGTTTACCAGGCAAAATTACATCTAATTTGTGGTAATCTGATCTTTACCCTCTTTTTGGTGTAATTTTACCTTATATTTCATATGTTTTTTCACATACCAGTCAGGTAAATTTACCATCATTTTTTAGAGTGTGGTTTTGAATCATTTTCCATAACATTAGGCGAGAGCACTTATTTGTCTGACACAGCTCAACTGGCTATATTTATTCGAGGTGTTGATAAAGAGTTCACTCTTACTGAGGAATTGGTTGCTTTACAGCCGCTAAAAGGAACCACTACAGGAGAGGACATTTTTAATGAAGTTGAAAAGGTATTCACAAGTTTTGGTTTGCCATGGTCAAAATTAGTTGGTGTATTCACAGATGGTGCACCTTCTGTGGTCGGCTTACGTAAAGGTTTCATCGGAATTTTGTATGAAAAAGCAACTGAATTAAATGTGCAAAAAGATGATTTGATAGTCCTTCATTGCATTATCCGCTTGTGTTCTATAAGTCCATTCGACTCCAGAATGTTATGAATGTGGTAGTAAAACCCATCAATTTTATTCGATTCCACGGGCTTAACCATCGTCAGTTCAAGGCGTTTTTGGATGAAATATCAGCCGAATATGATGACGTAACATATTATTGTGAAGTCAGATGGTTGGGCAAAGGAAAAATGCTGAAACGGTTTTACGAGCTTAGAAATGAGATAGCAGATTTTATGCAAATAAAAGATAAACCACTATCTAAATTGAGTGACCCAAAATGGATATGTGACTTAGCATTTCTGGTCGATTTTACAGGCCATTTGAATGATTTAAATTTGAAACTTCAAAAACAAGGACAGTTAGTAAATGATTTGTACAGCCGTTTGAAAGCGTTTCAAAACAAAATCCGCTTGTGGGAGGCACAGTTGCTGTCTGGTAACAGTTATCATTTCACCACGCTTTCTGCGTAAGAAAATACTGCTTATGCTCAATATGCTGAAGAACTCAAGTTACTGCTGGAGCAATTTTCGAACAGATTTAGCGATTTTAAAAACATGGAAGACAGTTTCAATTTATTAGCTACTCCAACAAAAAGTAAGGTACAAAATGCTCCAATACACTTGCAAATGGAGTTGATCGAGCTTCAAGAAAACTCACTCCTAAAATCTAAATTTGAAGACGTGGAGTTGTGCGATTTCTACAAAAAATTTCTACAAAAATACGAAGAAGACCATTTTCCGGAGCTTAGAAAATTCGCAAGAAGATTGATTGGTGCGTTTGGCAGTACTTATAAATGCGAACAGTTCTTTTCAATGGTGAAAGTTAATAAATCAAAACATCGTACAAGGCTGACTGACGATAATTTGGAAAATTCTTTACGTCTTTGTATCAGTGAAATTCATCCAAACATCGATGGATTAGTTTCCCAAATTTAAGCTCAAGGGTCTCATTGATTTCGTTGTCGCTATTTAACTTTCGTAGTTTGTAATAATTCCGATTTAATTATAATGTTGTGCCAATTTTTTTTAATTCATTTTCTTATTTTAATAAATAGCATTATAATAACATTGATAGATCTCGATAGATATCAAACATTTCATGTTTGATATCTATCGCTATGAACACTACTTTAAAATGCACTACTTTTAAACGCGGCCCGCGAACGTATTTGCACACTAAAGTTTGGCCCACAACATGTTAATGGTTGCCCATACTTATCTAAAGAGTATACTGAATGAGAGATTTTACTAAATAAGGCGTAGTTTGTGTAAAAACAATTAAAAACCGCAAATAAAAGGACTCCGAAAACTGCAACATAAGTAAATCCTAAATTTCTTATTGAGTTTTTAAAATCCCTCATTCGGTGTGTTCAAATAACGTTACTTAACATGCTCAGAAATTTTGAAACAAATCGGTTTGCACATCTTTGAGAAAATGTTCCTTGTCTCTTGCCGATTATCCTTACGATTTTCCATTGAATTCAAATTATGTACGTGGTAAAAAAAGTTGCTTACAATTTTACCGGTAAATTTGCTTCACAAGGTAAAATTTCTACCATCTAGTAAATTTCACATGCTGATGTATTTTTCAAAGATTGTATTGTAAAATTCGTATGTAATATTTATATGAACTGTATATTTGCCGAACGCGTACAGTTAAATAACCTAATAACCAATCACATTGTGGCATATTCAATAAAAAATAAATATAAAAGATCCTCAAATTTTTACCCAAATTTAAATACCCAAAAAAATTGTCAATTTTACATTTTTAAGTAAATTTTGATAGTAAACATAAAATTGTACATGTTTTTTCCTTTCGAATTTTTACTACATCTTAAATTTACATGAAAAAGCTATAAATTTTACCGAAATCTTTTTTTTTCCTGTTAAATATCCTAGAAAAAACATGTAAAACAAAATTTACATGATTTATTGTGGTAACTTCACAACGTTATTACATGTAATATTCCTAATTTACCATGGCAAAATTACTGTAATTTTTTACAGTGTAGTGACCCCCTTAATTGCACTATTTTTTTCTTTCAATATTGACATATTTTAATTTAATTTACTGCATATTATGTTTTGTATATACTATTATATAGAAATTAGGTTTGCTACATAAAATAAAAATGTCATGTGTAAAATTTCTACCATCTAGTAAATTTCACATGTTGATGTATTTTTCAAAGATTGTACTGTAAAATTCGTATGTAATATTTATATGAACTGTAGCTATATACCTGTATATTACCGAACACTGAAGTAATTTTCAAATGTGTTTTTATAAAGAAAGCAAGTAAAAATACTAAAGAATGGAATATCGCATGTATAAATATACATTGTACGGTAAATTACACATGTAAAAGAATTTACATGTAATTTCTTTTACAGGTGTAATTTAATATTATAGCCTATTATTTTTTTGCAGCGTATATACTTTAAACTAAATTTCTATTTAAACTAGCCAACAATTCCAATATACCTTTGGTAACATGGAAATCACAGCTTACTTTAAATAACAATATAATTTAAAGCATTTTGCACAATATGCAACACGTTCAATAATATGAATAAAACTAAAAATGCATGAACACAGGTATTTTTAGGTTTTTTATTTATTAAACTAAATACTCAGAAGATAAAACCGAGAAAACGAAAAGAAATTAATAAATTGTTATATACAATACATATACACTGAGGGAAAGGAATGCATTGATTTAACCAAAATACGTATAACCAACCAAAAAATTTGCATTAAATACGGCCCACCGAAATTTATTGTTAGATTGAAATTTACGATTTGTTGAAATATATTTGTTAACTTAAAAATAATAGACTCGTTGATTCAACTGAACCCTCAATTTCAATTTAAGCAAGTTTAATCGTTAATGCAACACTTTAGTTTAGTTGTTAATACAGCTCTAAGTATGTTAGAACAACAAAAAGAAGTGTTTTGTTTAACTAGCATTGCTGCTTACCGTAACTTCGAAATTGTGTTGAAACTACAAAAACAAATTCTTGCTTCAATGCATCTTTATGGTTACATTAGCAAATAAAACGTATTGAGTGCACAAAATTAAGAGTGTCAATGCAAACATTTTATTTTTGGTTGATTTGAAACAAAAATTTTGTTCGTACAAATAATCTCATTTTGAATATTTTGGAAATTTTATTAATTACAAAGTGGGGTTTGGAAACAAAATATGACTAAATTAGGTTGATATATTTATTAATAACTTCACAACAGCTATAAAGTATGAAATATGTAAGTACACTTTACAATAATAGTAGGTATTTAAAAGTAATGCCTAAAAACATGTATTTACAAATATATTTAAATGCACTTCCGAGCGTCTTCTGGGCGGTAAATGGATTGTTTCTACGTCCAGAACCTCCAGGTAGGTAGGTACGCACTATACCTATGAAAATGTATTCTACAACCTAATAAATACGATATATTCTGGGTCTTAATATACCCGTTTAAACATGAAGTATATCGTTGCATTATGTTGTGCTAATAGCTAAATATGGTGTTCATTTGCAATAACATCTATAAAAATCAAAATGTGCTTACCTGAAAAGACTGAAGTTAAATAGTCAAATCCACACTGGATTAATAATTCTTTTACTCGCTCGTCCCCCATTTAATATATATAATAGGTATGCAATAATTAAAAAATATGTTGGTATTGTACTAGTATTAGAACTCACAATATATCACAATATCACGAGCCACGAACGAAGACAATGTGATATCTGATGCTTTTTAACAGCAAGCAAGCGATCAAATCACGCCACAACATTGATCAAATGAGTATCTGACGGTATAGGTAATATACCTACATTAATATATGTAGGTACATTCCATAATATACAAATATTGAATTACTAAACTGTATTACAACCTAAAATAGAAATAATATACATTGTAATTATGATGTTTTTTAGGAAAGAACTCTCTACATTATAATTACTATACATAAAACGGATAACGTAGTATATACGCATACTTTTAAGATCTACACATGTAGATGCGCAAAGCGCAAACACCTTTTTTGGTTAAGTTAACCATTTTTTAGTTTCAATATTATGCTATGAATGTTTTCATTCAACTACTAAGATTTTTTTGTTTTAACATTACCATTTCGGTCCGTCCAAACAAAAACTTTTTAGATATCTTAGTTTCAACCATCTAAGGTTTTTCAGTCAATAGATTTTTTAACACAAATAAATAGTTGCGCAAATGACTCATTTTAGTTGGATTAAATACAAAATTTGTTGCATTAACACCTTTTGTGTTAACATAGTAGATATTGTTAGATTAACGCATTTCTTTCTCTCATTGTAGTTAAAATAAAAAAAAATAACATATGTATATACATCGTTCAGATTCAAGTTGACAATGCGATTTCAGGTTGACATTACATCCTAAACTTCTTTATTTTAAAATGGTTATGTCTAAAAACAACTCAAAATCGGGCTTCTGCATCAAATTTAAAAAAAAAATTACTAAAATTGGTAATATTCATTCTTGAAATTATCCAAAATGGACACAAATATTAATCGTTAACTCTACAATTTATATGTACGTAATTTCATCTGTGACAAATATTAACTTCTAAATATGAAGTTTTCTATAGATACTACATACTATTACTACACCGAGAGAAAAAAAGTGTTGTATTAACTAATAAAATGGTGTATTGAACACTTTTTTCTTTTTCAATATGAGCAATGATATTTTAGTGTTAATGCAATACGTAAAAAAATGTTAAATTGCGTTAGTTAACTGAATAATAATAAATGTTATAGGAAACAGACCACGCGTGATTCTTTGAACATGTACTTAATTTTCCATTAACAATTTCTACCTGCTAATTGAATAATACAACAACATTATCCCAACACAGTTACTTGTTGTAGACACACAAATTAATAATTGTCTCTATAATTTTATAATATTGGTTTAGCACTATAAAATGTTGATTCAAAACTTATATTGTTTCATTTAACCTTCCTGTAGTATTTATCGAATGACTA
>RXPK01004472.1:0-41280 GCA_004143645.1 Protaetia brevitarsis
CTTAACACATGTCCTCCATGATATGATAGATGGGAAATATGGATTTTTTAATAACCGATTCATTTTTATTTGAATCAAAAATAATCAGGGCGTTTTGTTAAATCAATTGAATTTGCTTGTTTAGAACAAATTACTTCTAGCCATTCGCCAAACAGATGCCTTGTTAAACCAAAAAAAAGATTCGACATATATCGGTCCTAAATTACCATCATCTGGCAATAAAATATTAAAATAAATAGGATTGGAATACGAATTTTCGCTTTTAATTTTTCAATTACACACACTAATCCTCTGGGACACCTTACACCACCAAAAAAGATCGTAAATTAAATATTCCTGAAGCAAGGAGCATTCACATAGAATGATTTGGTTAATTTGAATAAAATTTTGCTTATAATGGTTTATAGACATATGATTTATTATTTCAAATGTTTTGTTATCTTAACAACATATGTAATGGATTTAACCAAATTATGGACCAAATAATGTTGTTCAGGTAA
Source organism: Protaetia brevitarsis (assembly GCA_004143645.1). Classification (NCBI taxonomy): domain Eukaryota; kingdom Metazoa; phylum Arthropoda; class Insecta; order Coleoptera; family Scarabaeidae; genus Protaetia; species Protaetia brevitarsis. The sequence goes on from RXPK01004472.1 coordinate 501, forward strand.
ACGGATATCTTTTCGCCCATATTTAATTCCACCTAGTATTCATAACCATAACCATAATTTTGATACTGACAAACAAATCGGCTTTTCAATATAGAAACTAGAGACTGAAACTGAACAGGTTGTACTAATACTTAATGATTTAGTTTACTAATTAGCAAGAATGTGCTATTCCGTATTAGCCCAACGTTTTGTACTAGTTGCACGCCACTGGCAGAAAACACATTAATGCCTTGTATTGCCGACATTATTGGAAGATGGCGCTTCTCTTATTTTACTGTAAGAAAAGTACACGAAACATTGACAAACGGAGGGGAGGGGAGGACAGTAATTACTCCTCCCCTCTGGGTGAGCGGGCATGTTTGTAAAATCTAACATCTAAAGAAAACAGTCATCTTTTTTTTCCTTTTTTTGTGTGATTACCTCTCCCACAATGACACTACAATTAAATCTTAATATCTAAAAAACAGATAACTTTTTCTCCTTCTTTTAGTTACAAAAATCAATTCACCATCTTTACTACCCCCCTATAAACTCAAGCTGTATACGCGCCTGAGGATAGAATAGCCGCATGTACTGAAAATTAAATGACCTGTATCTTATGTATCTTTTTTTATACCACGTAATAAAATTAGTTCACTAACATTAAGCACCAAATAATTATGTGCTGTGTACCTTGTCGAATATTTAAAGTTCAACCAAAGTCCAATTATTAAGACTCGTGTTCGTTCATGGATCTGAATAGAGGATTAAAAATAGTAACAAACAAAAAAGTTAATAAGGCATGATTTTATGTGCAAAAACGAGTGACCATAATTAAAATTAGTATGGTAGTACCTTGTGTTTTTTTTTACTATCCTTATAAACATAGTAATGACATTTAATTAAGTATCTCTTTTCAAAAACAAGTGACAAACATAATTTGGTACACTTACGTTTCGCACAAAACAACAATCTAGATGTGTGTACCTTGTATGTAACAAATACAGGAAAACATTTATAGCTTCTTCTGATTGTTTTCAATTCAATACACATAACCCCAAGAGAAGATACATTAATAGAAAGGAGGCATGCAAAAATTAATAATTATTAGAAATACAATGATATATTAGTAATACTCATTAATCATTTTTAATTAGTGTAGTATTTAATGTAGGTTTGTTTCATATCTTGCAGATAGGGTTCAATTTGCTAAAATATCTCTCAAGAGTAGCGACTGCGTATCCAAGTCTATTCCTTATGCAGATCTCTTACCACAGGAGTTCCGCAGGGTTTAATATTGGGCCGATCTTATTTTTAATATTCACTAACGACATTATTGTATTTATTCGATAGTCCCTATTTATATACGCGGATGATAAATCATCCATTGTCATCGGCAGACATTTTATGGATTTACAAACTAAAGCAAATAAACCTCTTAGTGATCTGGCTCGATGGTTTACTTCTAATAAATTATATATATTGACTATATATATTCCTATCGGAGTGACCCGAGAGGCTCTATAGGCTAAGGTCAATATGGATCTCACGCTTTTTTCATTCACCAGTCTTCATATCTTGTTGCTTCTTCTGCTACTTTTCTTCATTCTTGTCTGTCAGTGCATTTTTTCTCACCATCCTTCAATTTTCGTACTTCTTATACCGTTGACTACCTGTTCTTCCCATCTCAGTTTAGGTCATCCTCTTGTTCTTGTCTGCGGCATCCATTTCGTCATTTTCTTGACTATTGAGCTATCACACATACGACTTATGTGGCCATACCATCTTATTCTCTTGGCTTTAATTATGTTTTATTATATTTTCTTTCTCTAATATTTTTTCTATTTCTTGGTTTGTTAATCGTCTATAATGTTCTTGATTTATTTTCTTTGCTCTCAATATTTTCCTTGCTATTCTTCTTTCGAAAATACTTAACTTCTCCTCATCCTTGTTTGGCATACAAATATTTTCTGCTGCTTATATTGCAACCGGTCTTATTGCAGTTTTATACACTCTTAGTTTCGTTTTTTTTTGCCGAGAGATTTGTTGTTCATTAATATTTTGTGTCCATAGTATGCCTTATATTCGATTGTATTCTGTTTCTTCCATTCTGCTGTTTTTATTATTTATTACAATTCCTAAGTATTTAAAGCTTTCCACTTCCTGTATTTTATAGTTTCTGATTTCTATAATCTCGTTGTTATTCCTTTTCTTACCCTTGCATATGTTCAAGTATTTTTTTTAATAAATTAATGTTGTTTTTAAGTAAAAGTAATTACATATATTTTCATATTTCGCGTTATTCAATAACTGCTACTACTGGCGTAATGTATAACAGTTCACACACAGAGCGAGGAAGGAACAATTAAATTTTTGAGCATGACTCTGGATGAAAATTTGAATTGCAGTGTGAAAGTCTCATCAAAAAAAAGTAACACTTCTTGTTGTTAGAAAAATTAAAAAATTTAAACCATTACATGATATTTTTGTAACCCAAAAGAGGATTATAGAATATTTAGTGGGAACCAGAAATTACAAATCTTTTCGCTCGCACTTTCAGAGGTGACTATTCCTACTTTGGCTAGTAGGACTTGTTAGTTACTCTGTTACACACTTTGTAATCGATCAACTTTTTTTTAAATGTTCTTCCATCCTAAATTATAACACACGACAAAAAAAAAGAAATATAAACAGTCACTAAATAGACTAAATATGTGGTAGTCCATTAAAATATACTTCATAAAAACATTTTCGGAATTAAATTGGAAAAAAAAAAATCTAATTAATACCAAAATACCAAATTATCAATTTTTTATTCCAATACACAATGGAAACTATGCATTATCTGATTATTTTCTGCCAAAATTATCTAACAGGAATGCTGGCCTCATGCCACGAAGATACTGTTTCGGAGAAAAGTAAAATAAATTAAAATTTAGGTAGTCTTATACTCTCCTCTTAGTTTCTATTTCAATGGAACCTTTTCCCATCATTAGCTGGGGATATTTTATACCTTACTATTGTATAGCTACCATTTTTAAGGCTTAATTTTTTTTTTAAATCTATACGTACAGATTTCACTAATAAGCTGGATTTTGTGTAAAATAAATGTAAGAAATTCTTATGTAAAATAAGTTTTTACGTTGACTTTTTAGAATAAAAGCGAAGAAAATATTACTTAAAAAAGGTTAAGAGAAATAACAGTTTCGGCCAAAAATTTATAAAAATTTAGATGAAAGTAAACGAAGGATATATGTATTTCAATCTATTTGTGAGTCAATAAATTGATGTATTGTTATTAAAAAGGAAATTAGAAACAAAATTGCAATATACGAGAACCCCAAATCAAAAAAGTAATAATAAAAATAAAGTAAGGAAATACCTATATCAATTCCAAAGATTATTAATGCAGTTAACAAAATATGTAACAGAAAGGTGGATTAAACAGTGTTGCTCAAAATATTTAGAGTAGCCATCAATGTTTTATATAGATGGTCGATCATTATTTTGATCACATAATAATGCAGGTCATGTGAACAATGTTTAGCATTTTATATTAATGTCAATTATATTTTTTAATAAGTATACGATTAAATAGCTATTAGTTGTTAATTAACAAACATTAAATATTTCATACTCAAATCACACACCATATCTGCAAATATTAAACTGGATTATTTGCAATACTAGTAATTAGTGCAGGTAATAACATCAATAGGTATGAATAAAAACAAATTAAAGAATACTAGTCAGCGAGCTAGGGCAACTACTAAAATTTTGAATCGTCGGTGCTGGTTAGGTTATGCTTGCCCCTCTGATTCGTTGGTCCATACGTATCAAATGCCTTAGAAAGGTGATACTATTGTTTACTTATTTCATTCATCGAAATGACAAAGTGAAACCATTAACCTTCAGTGACAGTGTATGTATTATGTTGCAGTTATCTATTATGCCAAGTTCCTCAATAATTTTAATATTGCCTGTCCATAGATATAATGATTTGACCAATAAGCATTACCGGGGATTATTCACTACGGCAGGTGTCGTTTAAGAGAATTATTAGGTCCTAACCTAAACAATTAAATTTTAATAGTTCGTGTATACTTGTAATTATATTAAAGAATTTTGTATAATGGCATTTTAAATATTAACTCCCCTTTCGCTCAATTAACTAATTTGCACAAATCAAACATATATAAGAAAGTAATAAATAAGAAAATATAGTTGAAAGCCAATTATGGCAAAATATGCATATTCAAATTTCTGAAACAAAAACATGTGGAGACCCTGGACTACCGACGAACATTCAAGAAATGATGTATTCGCGGGTAGTAATATTTCGGTAAGTGAAAGTAATGCTATAGAAGACGATGTAGATAGTGTAAGAAATCATTGGAGTACTGAAACACAGCAGATAATTCTGATGTATGCAATAATTCGAAGAGTCAGAATTATGAAACTAAAACAGAGGCAATTGCTAGAACATCAAAATTAAATGGAGTGTCAGTGCAAAAAATCGTTCAGAATGGTGTATTTAAAGAAAAAACAAAGAATGACAAGGGACAATCGAAAAAAATTTAGCTAGTTTTCTTTGCTTATTCAATTCTCATTTTCTTTATTTGATTTATATTTTGTTAATTTTAATTAATAAGTAATTTTTAAGTAGCATTTTTTTAGTTGTATTCATTCTAGTTTTTACTTGAAATGTATACACGGTGACGGGTACGTAAACCTAAATATTAAAGGACGTGATAGTACAGCTTATTAACACTACATTTAGCCAAATTTGCCTTATACAAAAGTCAATAGTTTTCGCGATATTTCTTTTTGTATTTTCTTCAAAATTCACCACTTACTCGTATTCATACGTCAAATTAAAGAAAACAATAAATCTTTATTTTAATTTTTCAGTTTTCCTAACTGAAAGATACATTAACACACATTAAACATCAAAAATTATGCCAAAGTACATAATAAAGGTAGTACTTACTTCCATTAATTGTGAAGAAAAATTGGAAATAATCTTTACGAATCCGAACGTATTAATCGAACATAATTATGCCGACATAGAAGATGGACATTACTTGTCGAGGATTTTGAGTCTATACCTCTCTGATAGAAGGGTATAACCAATTTACATCATTGGTCAGACCAAAATCCACAGTAACTCGAGCATGGGTTACCAAAGAAGATTTACAAGTATAAATACAAAAAATCAATATCTCGGAAACTATTAACTATTGTATAAGGCAAAATTTGGCTAAATGTATTGTTAATAAGCTGTACTATCACGTCCTTTAATATGTAGGTTTAAGTACCAGTAACCTGTATATGTTTTACCGTACTTGGATCTATCACCTGTTTTGGAAAATAGAATACTATTACTATAATATATATAAGAGGAGTACTTTTAGCCGATAAGGTACAATTACAATTAGGAATGTAAATACATATGCATGCATATCAATATATTTTGAAATCAAACATAAATGTTTTATTTAATATAATAATATTTCTGAATACGTGCTCGAGTTTCTGAAGTTTGAATGCTAGTGAATAACACAAACAGGCGCGGCTAGTGCATGCGTCATCGAGGAAGCTGTGCTGAAGATCGAATTTCTTCGTATAACTTCGTAACATGGTATTTTCAACCTGGTATTATACGACAAACTTGGAACATGTCATAGCTTCCTCAATGAATCATGTACCGCCGCATGTACCAAAAGCAATACGTTCTATCCAATCTTTAAAATGTTTATTATGATTACAACCGGTTTCGGCTAATTGCCATCATCAGCCGTTATGCGTCATTAGAGTTCTAAAGCTACGTCATTTAAGTTAAAATTTATCATTGTTTTAAGAACACATTCAATAAAATTAAAATCAAATAAGACACCACACAAATAACTATAAAATTGTTACACGTTAAAGATGTTTAAATTCTATTGCTTTTGTAGATTTTAAACGAGTAGGTGGAATTCCACCTAAAACAATGATAAATTATAACTTAAATGACGTAGCTTTAGAACTCTAATGACGTATTACGCCTGATGATGGCAATTATCCGAAACCGGTTGTAATCATAATAAAAAATTTGAAGATTGGATAGAACGCATTCCCTTTGGTTATTCTAATACCCTAACTTCAAATATGCACCAATCCAGAATATACAATAATGCGTTATATCTATGGACAGACTATATCTAAATATTATAATAAAATTATAACGTAATCGCCGCTGATGAAATATGAGTCTTTTTAAGGTGAATAAAACAACTATTAATCGACTTATTCTAAAATGCCTAGGGTGTATTCTGGGTAATAATTAACTATTATTCTTACGTTTGATCTGAAGAGGATCAATGTTTCATAAAAGTGATTTAAACTTGACGGAGTCAGTTACGATAACTATACAAAAATATGCCTTCAAATAAATGAAATAGATGCTATTCTCTAATACATTTTACAGTGTTTTAGTTATAGTAAGTAAATCTAATTAAGTAATAGTGGTAAAATAAGTTCTCCACTGTAAAAAATATGGATATCTACAGTAATTAAACGAACAATAATTAATACCTGTAGAACAAATATTAATTCCAAATAATGTAAAACATTTGGAGCAAATAATGTTTTTCATTTACTAGGAAAGCTGCATCTATCATTGTTAGAAACACTTTTTTACTTGCAGAAAGCAGTTTCATTGTTTGTCACATATATACAAATGAATTTTTTAGTTGTCAATACTAAATTTTTACTTACGGTTAGTAAAAATTTTTCTCGGCGATGAATTTTGAAAAAATTTAGCATATTTAAGTCATTTATGACGCGGAAATTAATTATTATACGAAACACAATGTTGCTTGGGATATTTATTAGGTATTTTAGCCTACTCACCATTAAAGCTTAAAATTATTTAAAAATATTTAGTTATTTTTAAGAAATAGAATGTTTAAACCAACCTGAACTAGTCTCTCCGGTGGTTGAATCGAAGGTTTTCGAAGTCATCTGAAACAAGGCGTCCAGTGGCGTCCCTCCCGGTTGCTTTTGATTCTGATTTTGCCTCTGTCTCTGCACAGATGAAGGAACAATGTCCGGAGAACAACAATCGCTCGCGACACTCGAAGATCTATCACTACCGGTCTCTGAGGTATAACTGGCATTGAAATTGGCGAATTCGGGCCTCAGCAATGCCAGTTGTTGCGCTTTCAGGTGCCTGTGGAACCTCTCCAGACTCTGCTGGGCTTCGATTTCCGGATCCAAGTCCCAGGGCCTCACTATTTTATTGCTCTGGTGCGCCTTCGACGGCCTGTGATTGAGAATGTCCAGTATGGAGAAACTTTTTACACCTATCGACCGGTCCTCGACTTCAACCGTCGGACTAATCCGTCGCTCGACGTCGATATTGACCATCTTCAAGCGTTTCAACGGTTTGAAGTAATCTTCTTGATCGGATTCGGGGCATCTGCAACTGTCTTGTGCCCTAGAGCAATCGGGGCTGCTTGCGTGTTGGGAATTTAAAGCTGGAGACGGACATCCGACGCTGATCTCGTCGTCGGACATGTATTTGGAGTCGTCATTGATTTCCGTTTGGCTTTCGGCTAGGCAGGGGCTTTGGGAACGCGACGAACAAGGGCTCTCGTATTTGGAGGGTGGTAGATAGGGCGACATATTTCTGGGATTCGGAGACGCAATCTCAGTGTCTTGCATCGTAAGCGTAGATCGTCAACCACATTCAAAACACTCTTTACCAGGGCGTCTTTTTTTTATTTTGAATTTCAAGCGCAAGGATCGCTCATCTCGTCACTCGCGATGCGCCCAAACTCAGACACCTCTACGGCGTGGCTCATAGCAAAAACACGGCACCGAACTAATGCGTCAAAACCGTAGGAGAAAACTTGGTGAATGACGGGTCCGAGGCAGTCAAGCCGGTCGGACCTGTACGACGAGGCCGTCAGCGACGCCCTGTTATGGGCGTGACGGCCGGCGAAACCACTCCCCGACGCTCTACCTACAGGAAGCGAAAGAAGAGTCGGAAAAATTATCGTCGACGCGCGATTGGCGCGGTCGCCTTTTGATGTTTTCCCCTTAATGGCAAGCCGCGCCAATCCGCTCCGTCTAAACGGGTAGGGCCGATTGTGTCATTTGTTTCAGTTGAAATTAATGAGGTTTTGTTTTATAAAAGAGATTTAACATGTGTTTATTGTCCCGGAGGGGTTTATTCCCTGTGAATTATGACGCGCTTTTCGGCTATTTCGCCCGGCACATGTATATTTTGTTTTCTTTGTTTCTGCCTGGTTTTTTTTCTCTTCTCTTATTTGGATATCGAAGCTTTTTTGGAATATTGCGTATTATTATTTCGCCGTTTGTGTCGTTATGAGCTTTGAAGTTTTTTTTTTTTTTTCGTTTTGTTATTTAGAACACTGTTATTGAGCTTTCTCACGTGATTTATGCGTTACGGTTTTTTTTTTTTTTCATGGGTTCTTAATAGAGTGTTTTTGTTCTCGGCAATTTTCCAAACAGAATAGGATTAAGTTCCTCTGAAAAGATAATTAAATAAAATGTATTTCTGTACATTTAAGACAGATCTACTTTGTCAGATCCCAAACAAGATAATGGGACAATTAATGGGCTTTGTAGAGATATTTTTGGATAGTGATCAATTCTATGGAAAGCTTAGGAAGAAATGCTGTATGCCCCATTTGATCATCGTCTTGATAAAAATTCCAAATGAAGACCACTGATCTTACACATTCACGCAAAGAACATGTTCCTAGAATCCCAAATGCCTATTAATTGTTTGAGCAAAAAAAAGATGTAGGGAGGATAAAGACCAGTGGCGGCTTCTCAGGGGAGGCTACGGAGACTAAACCTCAGTGTTTAATTATTTTTAATAAAATAAATAGCGTTTCTTATCTATTAAAAGAATGTTTAAGCATTGACTATATACTAAAAATAAAGCAATTTTGCAAAAAAAAAAATATTAAATAGCATATTTATTCACTACTTTAATTGCATTTAAAAATGCAAACGAATTTGCAATAATGCACGAAATATTACTTCCTCAAATAAAATTAATGCCTCCCCATAAGTGCATGTGCACTTTGTACAGTAAATACTGCTATGGAATGGCACCCCGGGTTTCGGAAATTTAAATGTGTATTTTTGTTTATTCCAAATCAGCCTTGTCAAAACAATGATAGGGTTTCCACAATTCTTATATTTGTTTATTTTGCTAAGAATTTTGATTTAATTGTTAATATCATTTTATTTGTTCAGTTGTGTATAGTTAATTTCATTTATTTGTACATTTTGCGTACTCCTGTATATAGTTTATTTGCTAGTTTTTGCTTTGCGATGCGTTGCGCCGTCATCGTTCACAGATGTAAATTCATATATATGCGAATGTTACCTTAGAGGCCAGGAGTTACCAGATAGACGAGCGCGTGTATAGTCTTCTTTAGTTGTCTTGGTTACCGTTTCTGGTAATTCTTTTTAAGTTTAAGATGTAGTTCGTTGCTTTGAATTTAAAATCGTCCATCTAGTAATTCATTTGTTAAATAGTGTTAGATAGTTGTGCACAATATACATGTAAGGCTCCTTAATAATATTCGTTTTAGAAGTAATCGCGTTTAGAGTTTAAATTTTCCGTTTTTTAGTAGTTTTCAAATTAATGTTTTTTAATCACCTCGGGGTAGGTGAAGTGAAGCTGTGAGCTTGTTTTAAATTTCATTTTTGATTGTTTCTCCACGTTGATTGAATTAAATTTTAGTTTGCTTTGAATTTTTGGAACTACGTGGATTTTTTGTGGTATAGGAAAGTCCTTCTAGAACGAATTCACCATTTTGTTTGCTAAAGGATTTGCATTGTCCTTTTTAAATGTAAATTCACGAAGGGGTTATTTTAATCCAATACATTCTGTATTACGGTTTTTTCCCCTATTGTTGTTAATTAAATGTTTTTTTTTTTTCTTTTTTGACAATAAAAGTTAATGTTTTTAAATATCATCTTAAATAGTTCTTTTATTTTTGAATCAGCCATTTCAATTTTTGGGGATTTTAAAGAAAGTCAATTTTGCAAACGCCCACTATTAATTTTTAAAAAAATTACTCTGAGATACAAGAATCTCTGGCGCCCTTTTAAATTCATTTTTGCTGAGCTAGCTAAATTAATTTTGTCATTTTTAATTTCTTTAAACTTGTATGCTTGGACAATCAGTTCACAGCAGTAAATACGTATGGTCGAAAGCTTGCCTCCTAAGTTGAGATCATATGAGAACGGCATGTTATCGATCATAAAACGTTGGCTCGCAACTGCCCATGCGACTCCCAGTAATAATAAGTTAAGAAGTTGTCTTAAGTGAGTTTTGGAAGGTTATAATAGAAAATGCATAAAATGAATAAAATAAGAAGCTGCGAGATATTATTGAGTGGCTGGTAAGAAATTTTTAGTTATTTAAATGTAGAGACAAAATTTAGATACACTATAAAAAAAAAAATGAAACACCACGGCGTAATTTATTTGTAGTATTTGACGACGGTGACCGACAAAATCGTGGTTTTATTATGGTAAACTAAAAGTGATTGGTTCAGTTAAACGGAAAAAAAAATATTTTTTGCCCATGTCTACGTTTTTATAACCAAACCAAAATGTGGTCAAAATTGTGCGGGCTTTATTAACAAACATTCTAAGTCTAATAAAGAACATATTTGTTTTAAAGCACTTATGGACGTCTCCGCATTCTATAGCCCTTTATATTACATTTTAATTATTAAGATAAATATCACTTACTTATCTTAGTCATCCTCTCAGAAGCCAATTATTTTCATGGATCTAATAACCTTTTTCTTTTGCTTGATGTGAAAAACGCTTTGTGTTCCAACTGCAGCAGAATGCTTAACAGACTTTAAAACATTAAAACAACGACAAACAGATTTTCTAATATGAATTAATACCACCTACCTACTAGTAATCAGTATAATTGTTCCAAAACAATAACAAAAAAACAGTCACGTGTGATCGAGCATTATGTCAGTTCCGCCTACATCTGACTTGAAACAAAACGTTTAAAGTTTACGCACGCGCGCCTTGCTTATTTCCTTACCACTTGAAAATTACATTGTTTACAACAATAATTTTCCAAAGTAAAAAATTTTAAGTTTTTTCAGAGAGATCTTAATATTTTTCTTAGTAGTGTTACAATGTTAGAGATTTTTTTCTAAGAAACGGACATTTTCCCATTAATATTTGCGTAAAATACTACTTATGTTATGGGGCAATTTCTATCTAACTAAATTTTTTAGTCTATATATATCTACATGTACTGGAATGGGATATTTAAATCGCATGTGGACGGTCTTCTGTGTACATTTACTCAGGCAGTATCACTGATACATTCATTGCACATGCTTCTTTTATTATCTTAGGATCACTAACAAGGTTAGGCAAATGTGTGGGAAACAACCTGATTTCTGGCTAAATTATGTGTTCTATTAAAAAAATAATCTTAAGAAAAGTTTTTGTAATATTTTTATTGTAGTCTGTGATATACTTTGATTTTCAATAACTATCATATGTTTCGAGATATGACGTCATCATGAATCACTCTGTATCGTTTCACCTTTTGAAAATGATTAGTAATAAAAAATATTCAAAACAAGACAATTTATAATAAATGTGCAAACTCAAACTATTCAGCAGTTTGACAATCACCTAGTCTATCAACGAATGACGTTAATGAGTTCTGAATGGCTTCTTGTGCTATCTCTTGAAAGGCCATCTTAATTCGATCTTCCAACATTTCGAACGACTGACGTTTAGTCTTATAGACACATTAAGTTTTAAATGCCACTAAAGGAAAAAGTCTAATGGATTCAAATCGGGCGATCGCGCAGGCCATTCAAGATATCCTCCTCGACTTATCCAACGCTGTGGAAATGGTTCATTTAGGAATTCACGCACGTCAACTCCACAATGTGGTGGAGTTCCATCTTGCTGATACCAGATGCCATCTGAAAATAATGCAGAACTTGCGGGGTAGATAACTATTAGCGTTCAAATTTTCTCTGAGAATGAACGGTTCGGTTATGTGTCCTCTGATTATACTTATATCTGCCCATACATTTAAGTTCTAAGGATGTGACTTTCTTCCATCCAATAAGGAATCTGCTCAGCGGCAGTTATGTGGATTTACATGTAAATTTAGGCAAAATGTCACTTCGTCGGAGAATAAAATATTATCGGAGTACACCGAGTAAGGACAAGAGAGGAGTTATAGGGGTCCAAATTTCTAAACCTAACTTCACACAAACAACAGCTTCCCAAAATGGCAGTTTGTTATTGTTTACGTTGTGTACCGTATCTACACAAATTAGTTTACTCATCCGTTTAATCTACATGATTTACTTGTTTTATTTATTTATTTTACGTATTTCATTAGTTTTGAATTACCCCTGCAGTTTTCAAAACATTTAATGAACTATGATACTCTTGTGTAAAAGGTAAGATCGGTGGCTAGTGGCCATAACATTTACATACTTTCTTATATATTATATTGTTAGGTTTAAGTGAAATAGCTCAAATAACCGTGAAAGAAGACACCAATGGGTGTCATGTTGTAGTGCCAGTCACTCTCGCAAGATAAATTAAGAATAAGAAGGACAAAGTTCGTGATTTTTCGAATGAATCTAATATATATGACACACCAAGAAATAAGAAAGTACATGTATAAGAAGACACTTTATTTTCATTATGCTGTTGCTACCTAGTTCATTTTTGTTCACTTCTTTAAAATAATTGTGATTTTGGTTTGAAACTGCATTATACTGGTATAAATCTTAATCGCATTCATTATAGACAATTCGATATTATATAGTCTACGTTTGAACTATATCCACTTGTGCACCCCCGGACATTATTGTTGACAAACCAGTGCAGGGTCGGTTGTCGATATATAAAAAGGAACAATCTTTGTATCGCACAGAACGATATAGTCATACATCTGAATCTAATTAAAAGTTATTGTGTATTCGTGTCAGATTGTCAATTTGAAAGTCCCTTCCACCGAAGCTGTTGCATTTTTATTAATTTATTTGAGAAAGAAGCACAATATATTTATTCCTAGAAGAATATTTTACACTATAAAAATATGAACAAAGATTTATTAAAGGAAAGAATATGAACATAATTATCGTAAAGCACTTGCAAATATATACGTATATTACTTAATCAAACATTTTACTGGAATCGTGTTTTTTATTACTATAAACTGTTCATAAAAATTTGCAATAAAATCAGAATAAAAAACGCATAAATTTGTGTATTTTTTTAATCTATTTTTGTACTTCCTTTAAAATATAAATTATTCTACACGTTTGTGCACAGTTTCGTTGGTGACGTTTTTGGATCTTCTTGAAGATTAATAAGAATTGAATTATCTTCATTTGTAATTGTTTTAGGTCAACCGGATTTTGGCCGATTTTTAACACTTCCACTTTCATTAAACTTTCACAAAATTCTTCAGATTGTTAATTTTGAAATACTTTTATCAGGGAATGTGGTCTTAAAATTATTGCATGTATCTTGTAAAGATCTCTGCCGGTCTCCGAAACCAACCATCATTAATGAATTAATTCTTTCACGTTCTATTAGTTCGCCCATAATGAACAACTACACGGAAACTATGTCGGTATTAACTATGACTGTTAGTAGTATTGACTAATACAAATAATTTTATTTCTGCTAAAAAAAATCCATGGCAACATAAAAATAGGAATATTCTTTATCCAAATGTGCCTGACAAAATCCGCCAACGTTCAATTATGTACGGATATCTTCTAGAAAAACAGTATTAATTGATTAAATTTTTGATTGTTTAGGTATGCTTTTCTGTAGTTTAGTGCATTAGGGGTTTGACTGCATCACAGAGCACACTTAGTTTAAGTTGGAGTAGACGATATTTTCTGTTTAGATCTTTTTTTATATGTTTAGGTTTTGGTTTTGAAACAGGGGACTGTGACTATGCTATAGTCAACCTGAACCACACTTTATGGTCTATCATTTCCACTTTATCGAGCAGGCAGTCCCTGTATCCGACATTTTCCTAATATTTTCGAAAATCATTCGACTTTATTATACTTATTAGCTTTTCACTTATTTTGCGTTATGAAGTTTGATTTAAGAGGCTTTCTTCGAGTTCATCGCAGAAAATAAGGCTATATCTACTATTGTTAAATGATTATAGCCAGCACATTCAATTATTTTAATTGCATATAATGCCTTATAATTCAGACTTGAGCCGTTTATTTGATAAGAAATAAACCTTGACTTTGTACTGGATGTTCACACTGTAAAATTGTCTCTTGTCCTTAAAGCGACTTATACCTATTTAAATTTCCTAAGAATTTTGCCAAAATCAATATTATTATATTGATTATTATATAATTGGTTAGCGGACTATCAAAACGAACACACAGAAAAATATTTAGCAGTATAAAACCTCAGGCTAGGCGGTATAATTCCGTTTAATCAACGGTAAATAATAATAATTTAATTTTTTATTACTTGCGTAATTATCCGTCGTATTATTCAACGTCAAGGTAAATAAAAAAGGTGCTAAATGGATAAGCAGATAGAAGGAATAACGTCGCGGTAATCTTAGAATATCTTCACCAAAACTTAAATATAGCAATTCTTCAACACTAGCATGAACAAGAAATAGGAATTATAGCTATAATATAATGCTATATATAAAAAAAGCAAAGTTGTTTCTCATAGCAAGAAACCAAAAAGAAAAAATAATAAAAAAAACTCCACATAAAACATATATTGAGAAACGAATTTGCTTAATAGTATCAAAATTGGCTTAAGCTTACTAAATAATAGAAAAAAGTTACCTGAACCAAATTATTTGTTCATTTAACTTAAATTTATTTGAAATAACCAAGCATCTTGTCGTAAATAAATGTAAAAATGTAAAATTAGTTTACTGTTGTAAATTTATGCTAAAACAAATAAATATTTCTGCAACGTGGAATTAATACTCGCTTACCGTAAAATTACGAAAAAAAGACACATTTTTTTCAATCAATTGGAAGTAATTATATGTTTTCAGCAGTATAACTTCATAATAACATTAAGCGAATTTCTCCAGTGATAGTTAGTTATAGCAAAGTAATCAAAAAAAAATCTACTCACTGCAGACATAAACACATAGAAGTTGCTAATCAGTTTAAATTAATTCACTCTTAGACCACATGAATAGAAAATATGCATAGCAATATAATACACTGAACTTTTTAACTCCAAATGCCCCAATTATGAATACACCTACTAATTATACAAAATACCGGCGCAATTATTAAATCAGCATAAACAGCGTTAGTTGCTTATATCAAGTACATGACTGCAATTTTCATTAATTAACGTAAACATACCCTGCAATAAAATACAAATCATGAAACTGCACTTCGTCTCATCCGGTTTACAATCATGTTTGTAAAAAAAAAGTGCTGTATGCAGAACGAGTTATAGTCTATGACGATTTTCTTGCATTATGTATCTATATTTGAACATTATAACCAAAGAAGGTAGCGTAATAAGCTTGGTCAGAAATGAATTAAGTAATTCATTAATTAGTATGTATGTTGTTGGCTATTTTGACTTAATTGCTGAAGTTAAAACACACTTTCAGATTCCTCTTTGCGACTTGTGAAAGGTTTCACATTCAGTTGTGCTGGATTTAAGTGTGTTTCCATTAGAATTTATAATATAATTTTTCATAAACAATGTAATAAAATTCTTTCTTGAATAATTTGCATAGTTTATGGCTATGCAAATCATGACACACCTCTTGGATGTGTTAAAAATCTTAATTATGAGTTCTTATAAAACATGAAAGCTAAAACAGATAAAACGCTATTTGGAGATTGCGAGGTGAGATATCAATTTCGCCAATTAATTACGAACCAGGAATCTTTTAATGTGCCACAGGTGTTCTTTCCTATTATTACTTATGCTGACAATTACAACTATAATCAAGACAATCTTATCTCCCTTATTTTAATAACATTATAAGGTTTTTGAGAATCACCTCTAGAAATTAACGCAGCGTTATTGTAATGCTGTTCTAAATGTTCAAAAAACTGAGATATTATTCATTATGCAAACAACTTCAATCAAAATATAAATATTGTACTTTAACAAATTAAATGCGAATGGAAACTCCAGAAATCTTTGATTATTTATGCAACCGAAACTACAAGTACTGCGTACCGAGCAGTTCGTAATTCAGAATTATCTGCAAATAATTTTTAAATACTATTTCGGTGTACTGTAGCTTCCATTGCATTAAAAATCGAAGATTTGTGGAGCTTAGATTCGCATTTAGTCTGTTAAAAAAGGGTACACACCTACAGCTAAACTTTAAAAAAGTTCTGGATTTTTATTTCTTGGATGAACTCCTGTGTTCCTATTCGATGTACTATAGGACTGTTTGAGGAGCCTTCGCGCTTCAGAGTGGGTTATTGCCTTCAACAAGGTTGAAGGTCCATGTTCATGATCTTCATTTAATCCTTCGTCTAGAAGATGCTTTCAGCAGTATGTATTAATCCTTCCTCTGTAAGTGTTTCATAAGCAGAATCGCCACCTTCTGACAATTCTGCCTGAATGACTGAAAAGACTGAAAAGTGTCAGAGAAACTCCAAAGAATGAAGCAAGCTAAAACTCTTCTGGTAACCTAGTCTTTTCCTTTTGTTGTGGAGGCTGCCTAACATGAAGTCTCTGGGAATACTGCAGTCTGTTGACTTTTAGTATTTAGTCTCCCATTTCTTTTATCCATTGAACTATACCAGCCATTCCAGTGTCTTAGTACATTGTACTAATCTGATTGGTTGATAGAAGTAATTAATTGCGTTCATCTTTGGCTTATTAAAAATCCCTTTTGCGTTTTTTTTGCGTTTAGACCCTCGCATTGCCACAGAATGTGGTAAGCGTTCTTACCCATTACATAGTTCACACTTGGTATCTTCAGTGTTGACCTCAATTTTCTGTAGGTGTCCTTTCAGTGTATATACAGTGTGTTGTTAGAAGACATGTTATGGTGCAAAGATGATTTCTACTGAGCTGCAGTAGTTCTTCAGTCTTCTTTTTTATGGTCTCTTAATAAAGATCTCTCTATGAATTTGCCTGCTTGTATTATTTCAGCATTCTTGTATTTCTCTTTGACCCAACTGCGTTTTTAGGTACTTCTAGAACAAGTTCTATGCCTACATACGATACACGATGATTCCTTTCTTGCTAACTCATCGGCTTTTATGTTTTCTTCGATTGTCAAATATCGAACACTATTTCATTCTATTCAGTTCTCGGATACGATATCATACCAGTTTTGATTGTGTCTATGGTTCACTAGTGTCCACAATATAGCCTGGCATCTGTTGCAATATAAATCCATTTATTTTCATAAATCCTCTGACTGATTTTATTGAACAATGCAATTTTGTATATGACTCTGCTTTCCTAGTAGAAAGGTGACTATTAAATTTCTCACCCTACTGTAGATTCCAAGCTCCAGTCTCGTTTTCGGTTATTGGTACGTCTGTGGACCAGATCTATTCTCCGAACCTGTCTCTGCAGTTGGGTTGATACTAGCCACAAAATTTCTATCATAAAAGGTATGTCGACATCATATGGGGTGATCTCATTCTTCTGAGGACCAGTAATTAGAAGAGATCTAAAGAAAGCATCAACCTCAGTAAGAATAATATCCGCATGCTAAAAGAGATTTTTCCAGGCCATTGTTAATTAAAAGGACATCTGAGTAAGCCTTGATTAGCAAAGAAATCTAAATGCAGATTTTTTGGTGCGGAATGAGGATGAAACACTCATTCATCTTCTCTCAAACTGCTTACTTAACCTGCGGCCTTCTCATTTACTTTAATTTTTTAGAAGAAATATAATTAGGCGACCAACTAACCTAGCAAGAATAGGAAACCCAATAGATCTTTTACGTCGCAGTATATTACCACCCTCATATGCATACAGATATCACACATTCTGCCACATCACCTTCTTGAAGCGTCTCCAAAGATAAGAAGAAACTCTGTTTCTCCTTCTTTTTAATTATTTTTCTCGAAAAGTTACCACGAAGATTTCTCAACTGATGGTAATAAAATCTAGTAGAAAAGTAACAAAACAATAAACTCTCTTGAAAGGATTAAAAGTCAAACATTTAAATTCACATTTATTTCATTTATTCATTCAGCAGAAAGTGTAGGATATCAGAAGACCCCAAGTTAGGTAAGTCTCTCTCTTAGATTTCACGTGTTCCCGGGTGCAACGCCCTTGAGTTGCACAGTGCTACGCAATTTGAGAGGGGATGGATGTCATCCTGTTCCCCAATCTGCTCCAGTTGTTTTGCTTCTCCCTTTGTTCCTTCTTTGTGAGGTAGTCTTACTTTGGAAGTGGAAGGCTTCTTATGGAGATCCTACTGCAATTCCTGTTTATTAGCGGTGTCGTCCCGCTAATAAACGCCGTCCCTCCATGGTTGATCCCACGAGAAGCTAGGGAAGAAAAGGTCCACCTCCACAGAGCCCCGCATGCAGAGGTAAGGCTAAATACAATGGGGTGCGCCAGGTGCCCCAAGGTTGGACTAGTAGACTGGTCTTCTATCCAGTCACGCATCCATCAGCCTTGTCCGCCACTTTAGGATTTAGGTTTTTGTTGAGGTTGTCTCCTCTCGGTCCGTGCAGTTAAGCCAAGACCCCCCCACCCCTTTCGGGACCTGGTTTAACAGTTGGACTTTCGGTAGCCGAAAGCAACAACTAGCATCGTTGTAGAACCCTGAGCAAGCTCTTAGTCACGACACGACAGCTCGGGCGAGGGGGGACTAGTTCATTCACCCTGCTCCGGTTTTAAGCAGAGAGGACGAACTTATAGCCGCCACTAACCATCTCGTCTTGAGCGAACCCTGAGAAGATGGCCTTTCTCCTATCCACCACCCCGGGGAAGCGCCTGGTGTGTACTCCCAACCCCCAGGGTAAGGGGGTAGAAAAAGTGCGGATATCATACAATCCCTTATGCATACAGGCGTAAATGTTTCCAATAACACCGTTCTTGTATATAATAAAGACGCGCGCAATTTTTAAATAAAAAAAAATAAATAGGTAAGAAAGATTAATTGTAATACCCTTTCTGTTGGTTGTCAAAAATTTTGAAAAAACCATCATTTATGGTGCACGTGTATTAAAGGGCGGGATTATCATGATATACATAGGTCTTTATGCATATGTGGTTGTACGTATCCTC
Organism: Protaetia brevitarsis; assembly: GCA_004143645.1. Taxonomy (NCBI): domain Eukaryota; kingdom Metazoa; phylum Arthropoda; class Insecta; order Coleoptera; family Scarabaeidae; genus Protaetia; species Protaetia brevitarsis. Next base: position 19,782 of record RXPK01004472.1, read on the forward strand.
ACTTTTGCCATAGTCATACGGTATACAATATTATAGTCTACCGCCTACCGTATTTAAACGACAACGTTCGCACCATAGCTTGAAACAGATTTCTTTATTCCAGCGATCTTTTTCATACAATATATACAAGACGTATAACGCTATTGCTGCTGCGATCAAAGAAAAGACGTCAATAGCTTTTAAAAGATTATTAAGCCAGTAAATCTATGAGAGACAGATCTCAGGTATTACTTTTCCATAGTCTGTATATATTTACCTTTGTTGGTGTTCCAAACAAAAGCTTCTTTTTTTATTGTGGTTTTCTCTTCGTTGTTCATCACAGAATTAAATTTAAGTTAGTTTAGGCACTTAGTTTTATTTTACCGTTTGTTTATTTGTAGACAAGCTTAAATGGAAGATTGGTGAAGATATTTACCCGCACTAAACTTCAGCTTGGGTATTTTTGTGCATGATTTTTTTTTTATTTTGTGTTTTCATTATTATTTCTTGTACGCCATTTACTGCACGAAATAAAAGATATTTATTATTATTATAGTACTTTGAAACGAAGAAGTCAAAAATCAATTTGCTTGGGTTAAAGAATCCTTTGTAACGGTGTAGGCTAATTTAGATTTAGTCATCAAATGTAATAAAATTGTCTTGTGTATATAGGACATAATAAAAGATGATTTTTTTTTGATATAATTTGAATACCTATATCTTGAATTATGTTAAATTATTCTCCCACTTCTTGACCTTCTTCTTTTCTCACATATGCCTATGTTGGCACGCATTTTAGAGACAACGTCATGGAGTATTTCTTTCCCCAAGCATTTATTTGAAAAAAACGTTAAGTTTATACATAAATCAACATAATTTTCAGAAAGATTATGGCATGAAAATTCGCTTAAAACTCGAAACCACCACAATTAGACTCTCAAATTGCATTTTGTTGATGTAATGATCACAGCCGAAAATATAACCCGTGGTTGTTTCAAAGATTATTAGCGTTCATTAATAAATTAATTACGTACATAAACCGAATTAAAAATTTCGTTACTTTTGCTTTTTTACGATCTATACCGGGTAATTAATTTACAGCTTGCAGGAACGGTTACGATTAAACATGGAGCGCGTGACGTTTTATGTATACCTATATACACGTAATGGATTCTGACTTTTCAACGGGAAACGCTTTCATCCACGTAGGCTCTTTCATCTCAAACAAGTAAACACCTACAAATTAATGTTGTATGTCTATAATTAAGGACGGCTAGATGGTTATCTGGGAATTATTGCGTGATTACATACGAAAATGTAATTTGACTGACGTTAGTTTCAGGATAAAAAAAAAAACATGGTATCAAGAAGAAGCTTATAACTGCATGCAGATATGATTATATGAATTTAAAAAAAAAATAAAATCTGCATTAACGAAATAACTGCATTTGCCATAAAAACTTTATACTCGTTAAATTAGGTATTTCTATTGCTATCTTCAGATTTGCAATTTTCTTTAGTGTGGTTTCATATGTTAATTAGTAGAGAATAAAATAATTTGTAAAAGATGGCTTGCTAAATGATAGAGTCTTAACAATTATGTGTGGAGTGTAAACCACTTTTAAAAGAAAAAAGGTAATTGTAACGAGCAATGATACAAAGCAGCTGTCAGAACAAACAGGTAAAAACTATAAACTCATAACTACAATAAAATTCAAACAGTACTAAATTCTATCGTACATCAAACCGTGTTGAATTCTTTTTTATTTTTAAATGTTGGAAACAAATGAGGTTTATAAACTACATTTTCCATATGCTCTTATATTAGACCTACTTATAAACTCAGAAAAATACATGCATTGGTAACAAAACGTTTTTTGTTATTTTATCTGGGTTGAATCAAAACATATTCAGTAATTTCAACAAAAATTTTGATGTTGCTGCAATACAATAACTACGAAAGAAATAGAAAAACAGTTAAACCATTTGAAACATTTTTTGGTTTGTGGAATTCAAAACACACTGCTAAAGTTGACATTGCTTAATACTAATTTATGAAAAAACAATACAAATTACAAATAATATTTGCAGTTGGCAACGAGTATAAATTTTGCATAATTGTGTTCATTTTAAACGGTAACAACTTTCCCTTTAATTTAAATATCTGTAACAAAAATAAAAATTATTATAGAATATTACATTAGCAATAATATAAATAGAATGTCAAATTTTGCGCTTCGTATGTCAACAAACGTATGAAATTGCATATAGAAACAAAATAAATAAGGTAACTAACACAAAATCAAAACAGGAAATTGAAAGCAGCAAAAATCGAGAAAAAATACCTGCACATGTAAAGACATACTTAAACGTGATGAGTGAGCATTTTAAAATTAATTTATTTTATATATAAAAATGTTTTAAGTCATATGTAGTAATTAATTTAATTTGTTTATTTTTTTTTCAACTATATATAATTCTATCATTTCAGTTTGTTTTGTTTGACCTTTGATTAAAGTTGTTTATTTATATGCGTATTTCTCCTGAAAACACTTATAAGACTAAATTTGAATTTTTAAATCTCTATCTATCAGTAGGTAGCTTAAGAAAAAAGTATCCGAACGATGCGAGCGGAAGCGAGTGAGACAGAAGATATAGGGTCTCTTTTATTACAAGGAGCCCATATTTTCTCTCTTGCTTGCTCAGACTTGAATCGTTCGGTTATTATTTTCTTCAAGTCTATCTACACTAACAAGAAATTTACTCGAAGAACTAGAGGAATGGAGAGACAAATAAATGTCTTCTTTTTAACAAATATAAAAATATTAATTTCAAATAACCGTCTTTTCATATAATATATAAACTACATATATTGCTTTTAAATATGTTCGAGAGGATTTATTTCCTTATTTAAAGACTTTCTATTGGAAGTTATAAAATTATTACCTACAGTAAAATCCCGTTTATCCGACCAAAAATAATCCGACTCCTCCAATTTTTCGTCCTAAAATTAGCGATTAGATTTCCCCCGCTAATCCGACTTTTTGCTTTAGTATTTTCTGCACGTCTGAGGTTTGTTAGTTACACTGAAAGAAAGATTTTTCTCATTAAAAGCAATAAGTATATTTAACAGGTTTATGACATCTTCTTTTCTCTCATCAAAGCGACAACCTCCTTGTTTTAAACTCTAATCAAACAAGACAGTGATGGCGAATTTGTGACCAGTAAAAGGTGGCTTCACAGATGGAAGAAACGATACGGAATACGTCAAAAATAGTAATCTGTGGCAAAAAATTATCAGCGAAGAAGGCATCTGCTAAAAAGTTCATTGATCTGTTCGACATTGTTGTAAATGCTGATGAATTCACAACCAAATAAATTTATAACATTGACAAGAATGCAGGATAAGGCAAAGTAAAACATAACGATTTTAAATTAGCGAAAGTCGAACTATGCAGCTTAGAATGGAAAGTCACAACCTACATCTTCTCGTAATCGATAACTCACGTAGGCTGCGAGCTTTAGAAACATTAATGCATCTTTGCAAGTCAGCCAGAATGGATCGCGCATTTGTCAAGAATAATTTGATGGCAGTCTTGCTCAGAAAGTGCTAAAGTACTCAAAGAAAAGATAAAATGTAATTTTCTGATGCATAATGCCTCTTTGTACCCTACACTGTAAGAAAAATTTACAGGGATAATCATGGGCAACACTGTTACCAACAATTATCACTGTAAACTTACAGTCTATTGTAATACCTATTACTGCATGTAATACGTATTACAAGCACAAACTAATTAACAATAGTTTTCCATATGTGTTGGAAGGGAATAAACAATTCCAATAACCAGTTTAAGGTAACGTACTGCTGTGTACTGATGGTACAAGCATAAATATTAAGTGAAATTGAAAATGACAAAAAACGAAAATTTAAATTTACTAGCTCAGCGGATAAAAATTTAAAAGGGCGCAAAAGACTTAATAACCTCAAGGTTATTTTCAGAATTGAACTATTCATGAAAAATAAAATATGGGCGTAAGTAATCAAAAATAAAAGAACTGAACTCTTGAATGACATTAACAATCATTAAATTTATTATATAAAAAAAGAAAAAAAAAATTAATTACAATTACAGGAAAAATCAAACCTTGGACTGAGAGTCCTGGCCAAAATCAAAACCTGCTTGAATCTACAATTAAAAAGGACAATGCAAATCCTTTAACAAACAAAAAACAAATTTGTTCTAGAAGAAAATCCTATTTCACAAAAAATCCACGTGGTTACAAAATTTCAACACACTAAATTAATTTAAACGTGGACAAACAAGTGTAATAAAAATAAATGAAATTTAATCACAAGCTCAAAGCTTCTTTTCACCCAATCCAAGGTGATTAATAACTCAAAACTAAATTGAAAACTACGAAACGGAAAAATTAAACTCTTTAAACTAAAAAAACAATTTCTTCTAAAACAAATTACAATAACTGATCTTATATCCAACATGTGCACAATTAAACACAACAGCAATTATTAATTAAAAGAGTTCCTTGAAAGATGATAAATTACCAAAATAACGAACTACATATTAAATGACAATGAAATTACCAAAATGGCATCAAAGAAAATAAACACATGTACTTACGCCGGCATCGTTTAAGGAACTACCTTTTAGAAGCTCATACATCACGTACATATAACAATTTACAATATCTGCGTGCTCTCGCAGCGCATAAAATGCAAAGAAAATAAAAACTAGAATATAACAATAAACTATATACAATCCTGGTAAACGCAAAATGTACAACTGAATGAATTTAAATTTAAACAGAAGAATTACATTAAACTTAACACACAATGCTATTAACAAAATCTTTTTGAAATAAAATATTAAAACTGTGGAAACTCTATCATTGCATTGATAAAGATGATTTGGAATTAATAAAAATACAAATTTGAATTTCCGGAAACCCGGGTGCCAGACCACAGCAGTACTTTTCGTGTAATTATAATATGTCGTGGACTGTAGATCCAAAAGCTGTTAATAAATTTAAAACAAATACAATTGACAGTATTTTTTTCGTATACACTATATCAGAAGGTTATCTATGCAGGCATCATAGTTTCAGTTCATTTTATTTTTGTACTCCAACAAAAAAAAAGAGAAAAATTTGAAAATTTTCAGTTTTACAAACATTAAGCCCGGTGTGGAGAGTGTTTCTATTGGCCGATAAGCTCAACATTTTGTATTTTGTGATACATATAGTGTAACGAACAAAACTAAATTATAGAACAAAGTAAATATATTTCAATAGATAGATAGTCAATCTAACTTTTTGTATCCAGTGCGATTTTTTTTATTTTTGGGCCTCCGTTCAGAAACGCTGATTTCGCATTAAGTGCTCTAAGAAAAATGTCTACTATTTTCGACCTAGACCGGCAAAAAAGTCAACGAAGGTTGGTAACTCTGCATTCGGGTTGTTGACATTTTTGTAATTGCTTATAGATTCTATGACATATGACAGATTTTTCATTACACCTTTTGTTAAATAATTCATATTATTTCCAATACTTACACGGAAAAACCAATTTATTCAGCAGAACAAAATAATTTCAAACTAATTTTATCGCGAAAATTTAGTTAATCCAACAAAATATTTCATTATTTCAAATAAATAAAGAGTTAAATGAACAAATAATTTGGTTGAATTAACCAAATATTTATTTGCCCATATTTAACTAAATATTCAGTTAACTTAAACAAAATCTACTAGTAACAAATTGTCAATAACCTGCGAAGTAACCTTTTAGTAATATGAGCTGATATATAATAGGCAATCTATACTGTTAATATTTTCAACAAAATCAAGATTTGTCGTTTTAAAAAATAGTGTGTAACACGCGCCCAAAAACTCTTTTGAAAGTATTTGCACTTGTGGCACAAACTGTACTCATGCTCGCAAAACTATAGCTTCTCAGTAGTGTTACGAATAAACTATTTTATGTTACTATAAAGAGTTATTGAGCCACAAAATGTTGAATTTCTAACTATATGAATATCTCAACTTACAAACTTCCATATTCAAATATAGCCCAGCCTTAATAATATGCAAATCTCTTATTTCGAAATGTTTTTAATAAACTTAAGCTATTAGCGCTAATTTTATATATCGGTGCATAATAGCAGCTCAAGAAGAAGGAGTTCTTTTAATATCTTAATATCCACCGCAATATGCTAATATTAAGTCGTTTGACGCTGGCGTCTATTGGCCGTTTAATTAATCCAAAGCTCCTTTAAGTTTCTCCACCGCCTTGATTTGGATCGTTTAAGGTCATCCGCATTCAACTTATGCGCGAATTTGCATTTCCTCTGAGTTTACAATGAGGGGACTAGAAATTTAATCATAAAATATTAAAATAAGTTATTATTTTTAAACAACAACGCCTGTGCCGCTACGCTGATCGTGGATATTTGATACGGAAAAGAAAGCAGTAAATCATTATTAAGATTTTTGAGGTGTAGTTACTTTTGCGAAAACCTCAATCATTTCAAACTCTCTTTGGAGATGCACAATATATAATATTGAACTTAATAGTTCTGACCACAAATCGTTGAATATAGGTGTCCAGCTTATTTATAGGTGGGTATCTAACAACTTCGCTAGAGGGAATTGTAATATTTTAGACATTAAAATTGTAATTAGAGGGTAATTTATTTTAGATGTTGTTCACTGATGTATAGTGGGTAAATTTTAATTTAATATTTATTAATTAATTTATCTGCAGTACTTTTTGGGTAATCATCAGCTATCTGTTTGAAATTGTTGCATTTTACATTTATCGTATGTATTGTCCAGCTTGCAATGTAAATTTGCAGTATCTTTATAAATTTCTTTTACAGCATACGCTGTTCAAATTGTTACACCATTCATTTGCATGCAACTATAAACAAGTGAATTTATACCTGAGGACAATCCCATTTCATTCTTTATCTGCAGTCGAAAAAAAAAATGTATACAGCCATGACTTAGAGCTGTTTTGAATTAAGAATGCTGGGGAGTTTGCTATAAATGTTTATCCCTAATACATCCAAACTATTTATTGTCATCGTTAAACTATGTTGAAGTAAATTAATTTCTTTACACTGAGAGAAATGCCCTTTTCATTTGAAAAGAATTGCATTAAACCAACAGTTTTTACGTTTTCTATATGGCCAACATGATTTGGTATAATTTTAAATTCACGCATTTCTTCGGAAATAAGACACACATCTTTTGAGTGAAAGATATTGATAGTTAATTCAAGTCCTCTTTATTTCTAACTTGAAAACTATGCAGATTGGCAGAAAACCGTAAGCATGTTGATTCAAGAGGTTTTCCTTTTCTTATAACATTTATTCATTTTAGACTTAAGCGTGAACACAACAAAATGTCGTGATCATTTTCAATCGAAATGAAAATGAATTATCTCCAAAAACCCATGCACTAAGGAGGGATTTGCCGATAGAATATTTTAAATCCTAGTAGTATTGGGAGTTGGTCGCTGTGATCAGCCTAACAGTCTAGTGTGCCGTTAAAGAAATCGTCCTTTTAATGGCGATGGCTCCTATCAAATGTTTTAGTAAATATACCAGATTAGTATGTTACGATCGTAGTTTCCAGCCTATTTTGTGCGAAATATTATCTGTTACTGGAATGAAATAGGAGATACGTCATCTTTGCGACAATTTCTCTACTACACATAGGTATATCTGATCATCTGCTGTACTATATGGGGAGAAAACTGTTATACGAAAATAAAATGCGATATTTATTTTTACTTCCATGTAAATATTTAGTTAAATTAATAAATACTGCGCTAGCTTCAAATAAATCTACTAACCAAATTATTGTTTGATTGAATACAGGAATATTTTAATATTCCTAAATCAAGCAATAATTTAGTAACTGTAACCAACCACCATGAAAAATGGTTGAAAACAACAAATCCTTTTTCCCGTGTATAACAGCTTTAAAACCTTCAAACACTATATACTACTAATTAAAAGTAAATCAGCATTAACTGAAAAGATTCCAATTATCTATGAAATTTCTTCAATCTCGCGCGAAAAATATTCACTTTTGTTCATTATTGTTTGTGTATCTTAGACTTATGCATGTGAGAACATGAATAAAACTAAAGTACTTCCGCGTAAAGAAGCATTCAGCTTGAATACAGGTGCATGCATTTTCCGTTAAAAGACAAACGTTTTAAATCAATGTATACATGCGTGTTCACGCAAATAAACCAAAACGTCCGGCTTTTATTATTTAAAATACTGTTTATAATTCAATAATATTTAAAAGAAACTAAAATATTTTGTTAAATGTGTACATAATAAACAATATAATATGTAATGTGTATTGTCTTACTTAAACAGAAGTTATAAAGACATTATAAAATATTAATCAAAACTATTTTTCGTCGAAAAGCATGTACCTACTTAAGAAGGAACAGTCTTCCGGCAAAACAGCACGCTACTTTCAATTAAAATAAACACTTTTCTGAGAAAAAGTATTCTTTTCGTTGAACATGATAGAAACCAAAAGTTATAAAGCTGCTTATTCAATGCAATCTCTTTTCTCAGTGTAGTATTGTACGGACGACGGCTATGACTTTTTAATTTATCTTTGTTTTTGTGAACATAACAACTTACTTCCAAAATAAATAAATTATAATCAGTTAATAATATACTCCTATACGAAATGAGTTGATTGATACAGCAAATACATCTAATAGCAGCTTTTTGTTCACGAAAAACTGCATTCGCACAAGTACTCAAGCCCCATAGGGATATACCATGCAGAAGTAATGACTGAAACTCTGCGTAATTCTTAATATATTTAATATATCAAACTAAATATAAATATATCAAAGCTTAATAATAATTTATTTTATGTATATTTTTTATATTTATATTGTTATTATAGTTCCATTTCTACGGTAACCCAAAGAAATAAATCAATTTGAGATTGAGTATTATTCTCCCATTTGTCTTTTACAATTCACCACTTACTCAATTTGGACAAATTATGAAAAACAACTATCTGGAAATAACACAGCACTTAATCCAGCATCACTTATCGTTTTCTGAGTACATTGGTAAATTTAAAGTATATTTTATTTTGACGGAAAAGGGTTAATTAATTAAAAAATGGAACGTTTAAAGATTATTGAATGAACTGTATGGCTGCAGATAGAATCAACAATATTCGTGCAATTCTGCGTAGTTGATTTAAGCGTTGGTGTGATTTAAAAAAAAAATTGGTGAGTTAGCTGAATTAGCAATGTTTTTTTTTTCTGTAGAAATTTGAAAAAAAAATCTTAAATAATAAATGCCGTATGACTTCCTTGATAAACTTGAAAGAAAACTCCTTTGTTACTCCTTTAACTCCCCCTGAATCTTCTGAAAACGCAACCAGACTAAAGAAAGGAAAAAGCAATTTCGGGGTACATTACCTTTAAAAAGTGCTTCAGTGACGTTATATTTGCAGAAATCAAGGGAAGTCTAATTTAGCATATGTCTAATAACAGGTAACAGGTAGCTGTTTCAAAAAAAAAAAACTCGAAAACTATACCTATACCAACCATAAAAAAACATCCCCTATTTGTATATACAACAGGAACGGACTAACCGACAAAAACAAATAAGTACTCCCACTAAAATATCACGTTGCTATAATTGTTTATGGTGAATTTACCAAAGCAATTGCCGCCCTATTTCCTGTCGATAATTTTTTTCCTGTTTGCACCGCTGCAGCTATTACCATCTCAGACGTCTACAGCTAGTAAAGTGTCTATTCCCGACACCGACATGATGACTTATAAATCGGTCAGAATAGGCCTAATAACCGCCACTACTACCACGACTACGGGGTATTTACCACCCTGAGAGGTATAAATTACCCCGTGAAAGGGAGGCGGCCGATCGAGGCGTGATCATGGTGTGGGGTCCGCCAGATCCCGTGTATAATTAGTACGGACACCTTTCGCCATACGATACAGCTGCTACAATACTCTTTACCGACTGGTTCTTGCTGTTATTCTGCGGGCATCTCTTGAGAATTTATTTGAGCGCTGCACAGGTATACCTATACCTTTGGTAACCGTAAAATGGAACGAAAACTATGGATATCCTTAAATCACTATGAGCGATAACGATGTGAGTGCTGGAGAACCAATTGAACCTATTAGCAGCTTGGGCAAGCTATTTGTGGAATTTCAAACTGCTTATTTTTATATCGCAAATGTGTGAAAAACGGAAACAAAATAATATTTACATTGGGCACATATTTTACCATCTATTGAAAACAAAACCAGATATTGTGTACAGATTTGCTAATTAAATTATACCTTGTTATGCAAACAATTTGCAATGTAACAGAAGGCAGATAATTAAACGAAATACAGACTTAAGTTAAATGTGATCTTATTTGCTTAAAATAATAATGATAAACGAATGTGTGAACGTGTATGCGTTTTTATTGGGTATCAGAAAAATTATCGTGTTAATAACAAATTAAAAGAATTAAAATGCAAAAGTTATGTTCCACTCTATAATTGTCACTAAAAAACCTCACTATCTTTATAATACATTATGTTTTCGTAGGTACCGATGTTCATCTGAATTGCAAAGGTCTCCTTACGCCCCCACATCACCGTACAACTGTTTTCAGACGGTCCTTTTCACACAAAATTGCAAATTGTTATAACAATCTCCCAGTGCGCTCAAGACTCTCAGTAAATCCTGTTTTGGGAAACACGTATATTTGTTTCTTCTAGATGACTTATGACTTATGCGTGAGTAGTATAGCTATGCAATTCTGGGACAAACTCCCATAACGTTTACGTAGAGGGGTCTCCATTCACATTTTATCCCCTCCATTCTTTTCTTTCGTCTTGACTGCGTCATGTGATTAGCTGATGAAGGTGTCTGCTTCGAAGCGCGCGAATGTTGGATATCCGCATGGAACCCTGCGAAGTATAAACAGTATAAACAGTTCTCGAAACAACTTAACAGTTCCAGAAACAACTTCAACAGTTTCTGGAACAGCTTAAACTGTTCCCGGAATAGCTTAAACAGCGCTTGGTACAGCTTAGGTAGCTCCTAGAATAACTTAATCAGTTCCTAGAACAGCTTAAACAGCTCTTGATACAGTTTGAACAGCTATTAGGGCAGTTTAAACAGCTCCTGGAGAGGGTTTATAATATTATACATTCTATTGTTCGAAAAGTTTATCTCGTCGTTCCACAAAATGTACTTGTATGCATTATTTTCCACAAATTGTGCCAAAAACTGCGTACAAAACACAATTCTTTGTTCAATGTCCGTATCAAGCAAAATTCGCATTGGCTGATAAAAAAGTTAAAAGAGCATTAGCTTTAAAACATTCTTTACAAGAATCTCTATAGCTGATATTATAAATAACTCGTAAAGCTCTCTTCTGAATTAAGAAAACTCTTTCATAGTGTGGTGAAAATCCCCGATGAATCACCCGATACCGCATACAAGAAATAAAATTAGAATGGTAAAAAGTCAATAAAGGAATAATGTTACATTTTTTCTTGAGTTGTTTCAAAGCAAAACAAATTTTATAAAGATTATTAATATGATCAATCCACTTTAAGTTTTCGTTTATGATTACTCCTAAAATTTTGGAAGAAGAGTCTAAATTGAAAATCTGATCATTTATTTGAATCGTATCGATAGACTTAGTTCTATTATGGAAATATACAAATTTAGTTTTTTGTTCATTAATTATTAACTTATTGGAATTCGTCCATTTAGTAATTGTGTTTAAAGTTTCTGAAGCCATGCCATTAAATGTATCAATATTTTCTGATTTAATAATTAAACTAACATCATCTGCATACAATACAACATTTTCTATATTTTTTAAAGTTTTTGGCCAGTCGTTTATATATACCAGAAATAGTGTGGGACCCAGTACAGTACCCTGTGGTACACCAAGCTATATATTAATGCAACATGACTGATGGCTATAAATTTTAACAGACTGCTTGCAGTTTGAGAGATATGATTGGAACCATTGTCACCAGATACATAGATTAGAACAAGAATATACTTAGAGATAAACATTTATAGCAAACCCCCAGGATTATTAAATCAACAGAGCTGCAAGTCATAGCTGTATATAAAATGTTTTTTCGACTGCAGATAAATAAGATAGGGTTGTCTTCAGGATTAAATTTACTTGTTTACAATTGCATGATAAATGAATGAGTGGTGTAACAATTTGAACTACATATGATGTAAAAGAAATTTATCGTAAATTTACGTAAGAAGCTGGGCAATACATAGGGTTAATGCAAAATATATACTTTTGCTTGTATTTTTGGAAGATTAATTATCACAGTGATATTATTTTATTTCTTTTGCAACTTTGCAATGTCTTTTTCAATACAGATGATGCATTTAATTGTAAAATGACAGAAACAGTATTGAATACCAAAAATAATATAGGTAAGTTTACTTATACAGTAATATCTATGAGAACAACTCCTAAAAACTAATAGCTTACTTACAATATAATTTGAATAGTAACTAAAACGCATACAGGCTTAAAATATTTGCTTACCAGAAATAATATCTTATTTAACCTCTAAGCTGTCGCAAAGCGCTTCATTTTCGATTTGGTAAAATCTTGTGACATTATGTATAGCCATGTATTAATGAAAGTAAAGAAAAAATCCATACGTGCGTGCATGGGTACATACAAGATAGAGAGGCCTATCGAATCGCGACACAATGGGTCCTTAACTGTAAGTTAATAGAGTGGGCACAATGCCTAATAGAGATATTGTACCATCGGGTGACAACAGGCCAAACAATGAAAATCCCTTGTGCGGCTCAATCCTGTGCTGACGACGTTTGTAACTGCATCTGTCATTTAGAACGCATTTCGTACGCTCATCAAAAATATTAGTGGAGATCCTACACAAAAGAAGATCGTCATTATAAAAAGGATATCAGGGGCCAATAAACACGATATGTAATGTAGGCTACGTCTCTGGTGTACAGAAAACCATTTATCCGTACGTGTACATTTCGTGTGGTTCTCCGAACATCCATATATTACTTACGCGATGTATGTTACATGTGAATATGAAATGTGAAGTATATGTCCCTGGAAGAAGATTTATAGCGTGATGTTTTCAGAGGAGGGTGAATATTTTTTTATAATTATATTTTTTGCATTGATTATCATGAGAAATATTGCTCATTAGGTTAAAATTATGTCTGCTTACAACTTATTTACAGTTTTTATGTTCTATTGCAAATTAATGCGGGTGAAATTTATTATTTTCACGGTTGTTAAAAATGTAAATCTATGCAAATTATGATTAATAAATAGTAAGTTTTCATGCCTTAAACTACAGTTATCTGAAACAAAGCAATACATTTCATCTAATGAGGGTATTTAAGAAATGAATTGTTTTTATGACATACAACATTCCTAAATACAAATTTATCGTCAAATATTTTATTTTTTTGCATTTTTTTACAGTAAATAATACTTTCTAATTTTTTTTTCTTCTTTAATCACAATAACGGATTCTTATTCTTCAATGGATGCAGGATAGAATTATGGTTTTCACAAATCGTCTTCTAAAACTTGATTGATATGTTATATGATGGTATGAGGCAAGTCGCAACACAAATTGACAATCTCAAATAGAAAATCCCTCGTTTCAGTGTTAATAGTTCCTGTTTTTGTTAACTATAATATATCAAGACTTGCTGAATATGAATATTTTGATATTACCAGAGCAAACTATCTCAAGACAATGCCCAAACACGTAAAATAAAAGCAAGGAGAAGACGTCAAAAATGAAAGTTAAATAATTTAACTAAATACCTTCAAAAACCAATGTGACAAAATGAATTCATTGCTTTGGATTTGGGAGTATACCAAAGGGTTTAACAGTACGAGTATAATTTTTATACATATTGTACATCTACTGACTGAAAGGAAACTTAAGCAAACTGCAGAACAACAAGGAACACCAACTAAACCCTAAAGCCATATCGTGCATAAAGGTCGGACATAGAGAGGAAAGGATGGCCATAGGCCGATCGTGTTATCTGAAGTTATGCCAATGTTGGTGGTTGCAGGGTGCATGAATTTGCCCACACCATGCTGTGTCCCATACTATCATAGTGCTATATACCTAAGTCTATGGCAACCATAAAAGTTTTCAGCTCCCTAGAAGGAAAAAAATTCTCTAATACGAACGAATATAGTGCCAAACAAGAAGCAAAAAGTTCACCGCATATCTATAAAATATTTACAATCCAATGAAGGTTTTAAAAAAAATATAGCAACTATTTTTTGCGGGGTATATAAAGCCTAAACAATTTGTTGTTTAACAGTCACCCCACAGAGCGAAATCTCCTTTCATCATCATCATTACGGCCCTGGAAAGAAAAACGGTTACCAGGAGTGAGATTCGAACTCCTGGCAAACGTTGAGACCAGCTCAATCAACTGAGAGGAACGAAAAAGCTGTATACAGTTAGGGAGAAGATAAAATTCCAAAGGAATTAATAGTTGATCTTACTTCAAAGGGAATATTAAGAGGATCATTGCCATCTTGTGGGCATAAACTGAACGTTTTCTTCTAGTTCTACTCAATGGATTTTCTTTCGGTAGTTTCCTTTTATTCAAAGACGTTTTTCATATATTTATTGCGAAAAATATCTTTTTACTGATATAATTTTGTTTTGGTAGTTCCAATAATGCTGATACGTTGCCGTTTTTAGGTACCGTTTTCTGTGATAGCTTTACAGTCGACAAATTTCATTGGTCCTTTTTTTGTTATATTCCTTGTATTTGTAGCTTGCGGTACTTTAGTATATTTAGATGTGACAGTACTGGCTGTATTATGTTAGAACTAAAGGTTCGGTGAAGTTACTGGGAAAGCAGTCAAAGGTAAAAAGTGGAAAAGATTCCTTCACATATAATTTAAGCTTTCGCTAATTTTTATTAGCTTCTTTTAGATTAGATACAATTTAAGAATTAGGAAAACGAACACGAAGCCCATAAAGAGTGGTTAATTTTGTATCAGCCTCTCTTTGTGAGCTTTTGTGAGCTTCTTGAAGGAAAAACATATACCCATGGCGGAAAATTATCAAAGAATATTAATTTATATTTTATTATATATAAATTCCTTCTATTGATTCAGAAAATTTGCAAAATTAAAATTTAATGTAAATATTTAATTGTCAGTGACAGTGCCATTTATGAACATGATAATATGTGATAATGTTCAAAAGAAATGTAAAGTTGTAAAAAAAAACAAAAAATACGTTAATGTAATGTTCATTTTCAATCATAATCTAACAAACCAGATCTTCAAAGGATATTGGCAGAATAGTCCATATTAATAAGAAAAGAAACCAGTTTATACGTCATCTGAATCTACCATATATTCAGGGAACGCGATAAAGTTCACTCATCAACTCTCGTAATTTTATGCAAAAACGCGAGCTCCTTGTAAAGATCTGCCAAATAAAAAATTAACTTACCCGAGTTCAATCCTCGTCTTTAAATCCCAGTCCATGAAGAATCCAAGTATTTGACTGTAATTGAGAGCGAAAAATCCCTCTCGAAGCTCTCGAGACCATGAAGGGCTATAAGATTTCACCACCAATCCAGAACCGTTTCAGTTCCTCGAGAAGCCAAATGGATTCCGT
Source organism: Protaetia brevitarsis (assembly GCA_004143645.1). Lineage (NCBI taxonomy): Eukaryota > Metazoa > Arthropoda > Insecta > Coleoptera > Scarabaeidae > Protaetia > Protaetia brevitarsis. Next base: position 35,515 of record RXPK01004472.1, read on the forward strand.
TTTGGAGCCAGACAGAGCTAATATGGCCGATTCCAAGAGATTCTCTTAAAAGTACTCCAAACCACAGTTTGGAGTACTTTTGTCTTAAACTAACTGGTAATGCTGTAAACTTCTCCTAGATCCCTCACTACAAACTGCACTAAACTGGACGTACGTTTCGATAGCAAAGCTATCATCAACAGCAGAAACACTGAACTGAATGTGTGGAAACAGTGTAGCGTTTCTACTGATGATGATAGCTTTGCTATTGAAACATACGTCCAGTTTAGTGCAGTGTGTGGTGAGGGGTCTAGAAGAAGTTTGCATAATTAGTAGATTGGAAACTTCCGCTCTAGAATTTGAATTCTAAAACCTGAAAAAAAAGACACTCCCAAATTATCTTTATGTAAAATTTGAAGAAACGTACCTTATTAGACAGGTTAGATTAATAGTCACATAAATTATAGTGGCGCAGTTAATAAATAAGATATTTGTAATTTTTGATTATTTGACTATTATGTTACATCTTTTGCAATTTCTTTCAGTTATATTGTTATTTATTTACTTGATTCCTGCACTTCGATTATTTTCAGAAAACACAGATAGCCTATTTTAGTAATTCAATTCAAATCCATCCAAAAGCCAATCTGCAACCAACATTACGAACGTTCACAAAAGGTTGTCCGCTCATTGAAGCACTCCTTTGTGATTGAGATTTTGGAAAAGTTTAATGTCTCTAAAGTTTTTTACAACACGTAAAGTACTATCATTATCCAAAAATAATATCATTTAATCGACCATTAAATTATTGTTTTTATATTACACTATTTCTACATAAGTCAAATAAAGTCAACCAGAACTAGCCACTTGACGACAGTATTTCTATGTTGAAGTTTTCCTTTTTTCCAAAAATTACAGGATAGCAAGTAAGCACCTATGTTGGTTTACTTCGGAAGTGAACATCCACAAATTAATAAGAGTTTTCAGCCAGATTATATAACCATGTATACCTACTCACACACTCGATCGTACCAAATCGGTACCATTATGGAATTTCCAAATAACATAGTATTGTACGCTTAGCTACCACGTTAACTCGTTTCTTATTACTCTTCTCTATTCTTTAGCTGAGATACAACTACTCATTAACGCGTGATCTACTGTAATCCCAAAACATGTTACTACACTTTTGCCATGCAATGCGCATATTTTACCATCTTATTCCAGTAAATATACCAAACTTTCATGGAACTAGCATGCCGTGCGCCATAACCCATAAAGTGTATAAAATTATACACCAGCCCGTTCCTTATTTACTTTGAGATACGTAGATATAGGGATATTATCCGTATTGTATCGTCACGTGATCAATTCGCATGATAATCGCCATGCAAGTGTATTATTTTAGGGGTCAATTAACATACGTGAATAAAATTATATTTATACTAATGTAACGTAAGTAAATAGACGCGAAGTTTTATTGTATATAAGGCGGTTCTTATTAATATATCATACATATTCATGAAAGCTTGATGTGAGTCTAACACTATTTAATGCGGTTGAAGAAAGAAATATTTTTATTTTATGTACATAGATATCTGTGTGCAAATCCAATGTATATTGGGTATTAATTAATTTAATCGTAGCTGTGGTAATTAGCTGTATATGTTCATCGTATGGTAACTATATGATTTTAACTTGATTTCCTTGGTATTCACACTAACTCAGGTGTGAAGACTCATACTAAAAAATGACTGGGAGTCCATGGAGACGAGATTATTGTTGATAAAATATCTCCTTTAAAAATTGTCATGTTTTCGTCAATTAAAATTAATTAAATCATATTTCCGTATTCTCTTGAAGGAGAACTTCTATGTGAATTGTGTATTTACCGTTGGGCGGAAAGTATATAGAGAAACGTCAAGATTTTTGGTCATTAGTAGAAATTCACTGAATTAACCTAGTTTCTCTTTTGTGGAATTGAGTATCACGATATACCATGGATGCTTGGAAGGGCCTTACTGCGTACCTTGATACGATGCCGTACCTATTCTGATGTGGATCTTTTCTGTAACGTGTTTGTTTTGTCACTGCGAGGAAATTCTATTCTGAATTATTTTGGGGTGTGTACTTGTTGCAGGTATTTCTTATGATTGTTCCTTAAATATCTGTGCAAGTAACTGTATCTAGCATTTCGTAAACTTTGAAGTTTATTACAATTGTAAATGATGGTTTAAATTGAAATTTTAATATGTATAAGGATCCAGAAGAATTTGGAAGTACTACATCAATAGAGAGCGCAATGGAGGTACATACCACCGGTCCACGGTATTGGAGTTGGAGATATGACCGCATTTATGGCAATGATGGCACAAATAAACAAAAAAGATGGACGAACACAATAAAGAATGAAAACAAAAATGGACGATGACAGCAAAAGAATTGCCAACATAAGCAAAGAAGTCATCAATAACAGCGAAAAGATAGACATAAAAATGGTCAAGCTGAGTCGGCAAAATAAAAAGGATATTCAAGAATTACAGCGGCAAAGCAAAAAGGATAAAGAGGAATTGATTAGCAAAGCAACAAACTGGAGAAGATATCGAAAAATTAAGTAGAAAAATAGACAACTACTTTGAAAAACTAGATACAAAGCTGGATAACCTAAGCCGGGAAAATAAACAAAAGTTACAGCAGCGACCCAAATAAGAAGTAGACAAGAAAATTGAAGAAATCGATGATGAGGTAGATAGCAAAGTGGATACGATACAGAAAGAAGTAGCCGAAATACAAAATGGAGTAAATCGAGAAGTCATACCTCAGATCGCTATAGAAATTACAGAAGAATGTGTTATGGCAGAAACCACGCGGATCGATCAAGATGTGGTTAAAGTTTATAAATGTCACGAAAGAGGAAAATAAGGGGGTGGCTAAGGTAAAATCGTTTACTGTATTTTCAATCAGATTGATGTTGGGAAAGGTTTTAGGACACATTAACAAAAAACTTACAACTTGGTCAAACTATGGAGACAGCATCCAGAATTGGATAAACGATACTGACCATTATTCTACGGCAACAGGATTGATACCACATGATTAGATGAAAGGTGGACAGCTAGTAAAACGATTGGTAAAATACCCAGGTAAAACCAATAGCTGGATAGAGGAATAAATCGTCCAGGTACGTCGGCAAAGAAGAGCGAATCGGCGTAAGAAGTGGCATGATAAGAAGATTAATCCTGTGGCGTATAATACGGACTATTCGAATAAACGTTAGTGAAAAGACATAAGTTTTTTCTTCTGTTTACAGGACCTTATGAAATCCCACGGCAAGATGGGGATAACGCGTATAGTTTTGTTAGATGTACAAATCAAACAATATTTGACTACGCAAAATGTGCGAAATGTATAAGCAACCTATCAAAGACCCAACTTTGATTAGAAGGATTTTTTTTTTTAGTTTTTTATGATTATGTATTGAAGTTTATTTTGGTTTACTTATTGCTCGCTAATGAGGTTTAGTTTCTCAATAAATAAAGGGGTAAGTAATGGGACGCCTAGAATGCATTTTATTTTAAATTTAATTTACCATTTACTTCCTTGAAAAAAGATATTCGATTTCATTCTATTTATATAAAGCATGGAGAATTTGTAACGTATTTTTAGTTCTATTTAATCAATGTGTATGTGTGTGCGTGCGGCGACGTAAGTGGTGTCAAGGAAGGAACGGACAAATAAAGAAGTTTGCTGTGGTCACGAGGGCAGTGCAACGTCCCTGATTGGCGGACATCTGAGGGAAGCACGTAGGAGAGCGTAGGTACGCAAGCGAACAAAGAGAAGTCGTCAGCCAGCGTCAAAAGCGAGTGGACGTACCGTTTGACTGGAGGACGGTTGTCACAATACAGATATACATATTCTTCAAAGTGCATCGCGTAGTGAGCTAATGGTACTCCTGTGATTGCTGAGTGCCTATTGTGCCAAAGTGGGGCCAAAATAATGTTGCCGTATTTCAATCTGACGCACAACCGTGGGATAGAAATTGCGTCACGGACACAGTTCAATACTTTGCAATTAAGACAATTTCCATAATAACTTCGTTATCTTTTATATATTTACACATTTCTCCAGCCTTATGCAGATACTACATATGTCAAAATTAGCAACAAAACACATCAAACTGACTAATCGCCGACAAAGAAGACAAATTGGCGAACAATTTGTAACGAATTTTGTTTGTTGTGAACCAATTTGATTTGTCTCGCAATGTGGTGGTTCTATTAACATATTGTTAGTGCTTGAAGATATTTTTCTTTTTGCCGCGTAGAATATGGTTATAAATACTTTATAAATTCTTTGCCTAATTGGCTAGATGTCGTAATATTAGTAAAATGGTGTTAAAGAAGTGATGAAGTATAAAGACTATAAGGTCAATGTAAAATTAAGTGGAAATAATAAAGTATTATAATTTAGATCAACCCTTTTTCGACTTATTTCTAACAATATAGAAGACGTACTACTTTAATTTTCTTCTATTTAATTGTCACATTATTAATATCCAAGAATATCAAAGTACAAGCACCCACACTTGCAAAAAAAACAGTTTACATCAATTACTATCTATATTTTGATGTCATTAAGTTACAATCAATACATTTATTCTTTATACGAGATGAATACGCGTTACTATAGTAATGAAATAGCAGGTAGCTCACGACAATTTCTGTAGCGCAATATTTAATATATATTCTACCACATGAAATGTACTTTTTGCGCCTCCGTCCAGAAACACTCATTTTACATTACTTTAAAGCTTCAAAGCTACCGTTTTCCTGCCTAGGCAGGCAAAAATGTCACTAAAGGTTGGCCACACTAGATTCCACATGACAGACGTGTAATAAATTGTCATTAAGCTACTGTTCAACCATAATAAGATGAACTGGTGTCTTCATTGCACTTATTATTAATAAATAGATATTAAACTAGAAAGAAAATTACAGAAAAAGATTTATTATCGGAAACGTCAAAATACTAAGGAATGTAACATGTGTGCCAACTTGTACTGTCAACTCCCTAGTGTCAAGATTTCTTTCCTATTCTCAATTCAAAATTAAGATTTGTCTGTCCAAAAAACATTGTGTATTACACGGCGAAAACTCATACTCACGAAACTGTAGTTTCTGGCCTAGTGATACAAATAACTATTGTTGCAATGCGATTAAATAAAATCACCACAAATTTTTAATTTATAAACATTAAGTAGATTTAATATATTTCGTCTTCGTCAAGTCAAAAGCTGCTATGTGGGATTTTTCCTCAAAATGAGATATATGTTTAATATGGGAGAGTACCCCGTACACCTTCCTATACCGTCAGCTTTGTGATAATGTACGCGATTACCCCAATATTTTAACTTGAAATATCTGTTATGTGATTGGTAGTCAGAAAATATGCTATGGGGAACTATACTTTCCACAAGGCAGAAAAGTTAACCGCGCTTCCTACATCTCAAAAACTACCATGTGAGTCATTTGCTTACAGCAGATATTCAAAGTCTGAGCGGCTGAAAGATGTTGACTTGTGAATATATTCGCACGTGGATTATATTTCCATCACGGCGTACTTTTGTAGTTCTTTCGTTTCTCAGTTTTTCAAATTCAATTAAAACAATTGATTATATTTAAACGAACATTTCAGTTTTTACCAGAGTGTACCCATTTATTTAAGGGTAAATATAAGTCGTTCAAAAATTACTATTCTTCTCAATCTAACCTTGAGATATTTGAACTA